>CM076571.1:183050813-183339825 GCA_034641835.2 Pinus albicaulis | reverse complement strand
TACCCATGGCAATTTGTTGGTCTCAAATAGTCTAAAGTCTAAAGAGAAAGGGATCGATTTCCTCACCCTTCTACATCTGCATCTGATTCTCCAGAAGCATCTTCCTATGGATGGAGCTTCCCTGATACATCGTGTTCAAAGCTGTCCACATTTCATTTGCCGTGTTCTTCCTGACAATATGTGGAACCACGTGATCCTTGACTCCATCCATGATCAAGCGCTTAGCCCGCACCTGATTCTCGTTGAATTTATTCAGGGGATCTGCATCGGTAGGCATATCTAGGACATTTTCAGCATGGTCCTTGATGTCGTACTCATCCAATACTGTCAGGATCCTGGCCCTCTAGATAACAAAGTTGGACACACCATCCAACCTATCCTGATCTCTCAGTCCACGAGAAACCATCTCTTCTCAAATCTGTCAGAACAGGTACTCCTCTCCCTCTTCCTGTTGCAACACTCAACAGAAAAATGGATCTGGGTTTCTTGGTGATAGAAACCCTCTATAGCAGCTGCTCTCTCTGACAACTGATTTCCCTCCCGGAAATCCTCTGCCAAAACAATTGAATCAGTCCTCTACGATCACCCTCCTGATCAAATCTCAGACCTGTTTGGCACAAATCAACTGAGTGACTGTTCTCTTCCCAATCTTGTCACCTTTGCCAGGCACTGTTTTGCATCGACAGAACCTGTGCCACACCAGCAAATTATGAAGATTAGAAGCTCTGCTTCCAGACTTTGGCAAACTGCACAACAATTTCCACATGGACTGTGTCCCTCTAGCTGGCCTCTATGTGAGCATACTGGCTTAGCACAGTGCATGCTACTCCTGCGTCACTCTGTAAGGCTCTGCGCTGCCTCTGCTTCACTCAAATGGCTCTGCGTTAGACTCTGCATGGCCTCTGTGTCAGCCTGGCTGGGTTGCGTCCCTCCTGGTGTTATGCTGCCCTCTTATGGATCTTTGTTGCTTCAGCTGCCCTAACTACAACAATATTCTTCGGCCGCTCTGCTGGTGGATCAAATTGATTTTCAATGCTCTAATACCATGTGAAAGTTTCAAAACATAAACCCTACTGCAGTGTCTAGATCTACTTCGCCTACTTATTTAATTAACTTAACAAGTTATTTAACTTAAGTATTTAGAAAAAACATTAAAACGGACACAAATTGCAGCCTACACATCTACAGATCATTCACTGAACAATACGCACATGTGACAAGATTACACACATATTTTTCAGACAAATGTCCCCGAAAAAATCCAATGCAGGAAATCCGGTGTAGCAGCTCTAGAGGGTTTTATTATTATGCAGAATCTGAATACAACATTATGGGCACCATAAATGGTTGGCCCTATAGAGAAATTACATGGCAGAATTTCCTTTCACTTGGAGACAAAAAATATGTCTGTATCACACCCTCAATCGGGATTTACACATCACGAGCCCCTTCTGGCCCACTGGAACCCTCAGCGCTGCCTCTGCAGCCTCTGCGTCAGGCGTCACTGGCCAGCGTCCCCACTGCATCACCCTCATTAGTTTTGCGCTGCCTTGGCTGGGCCTGTGTCACCCTGGCTGCTGCTGCGCTGTGCTGGATGGGTCTGTGTCACCCTGGCTGGGTTTACGCAGCCTCTGCGCAGTCCTCTGCATGGTGGTCGTTGAACAACGTCCTCCTGGATGGTTCTGCGCTGTCTGGTACTCACTGCCTCTTTGCTGATGTATTCTCGGCCTTGGATCAGATCATCCCTTGCCGATCTCTGCCCTTCACTACATTGCAAACTCACTTCAAATTCCTCAGCAAACCTCGCCCCAGAAATTCAACTTAGCTTCAATGCTCTGCCTGTGTGTGTCCTCCAACTGACCCCAAACTTTTCTCTTATAATTTTCTCGTTGGAAAACCAACGACCATGATCTAATCTCTAATATATGACTTAGATTAAAAGACTTCTTGATCCACATCACTTAGAACATTTCACATGTGTTTAATTAGTTCACTTAAATTTTTCTAATTCCCTAAGTTAGACTTAGGGTCCTCATTAAAAAAATTAATTATTTCAATAACTTCAACACCGGATGAAATTTCTCCAAACGCTTTCTGGGTTTTGGATATCACGTGTGCTTTAGCCCCTCCACCAAGTTTCGGATCTAGAGCACACCTGTTGCTACCCAAAATCTCAACAGGGTCTACCCCCTAAACTACAACGATGGTGAGACTGACATTGAATGTAGTCACTGATGATTGGCAAGTATTTGTCCAGAGCATCCTGGGTAGAGAAACCTTGCCAGGATGGGTGGAGATGTGGGCTTCTTGTCAGCAAGAAGAGCTAAGGAGAGACTTGGCCAAGTGCAAACTTGATGGCAGCAGTAGCAGTGGATCGAAGGTGAAGCAGGAGGAGGAAGACGCAACCATTGCATCCAAAAGGTAGCACGAGCAGTGGAGACGTAAGAAAGACGTCTCGAAGATCAAGTGCTTCAAGTGTGGTGAACTTGGTCACTACACTTCCTAGTGTCCTTTGAAGCATAAGGACAAGGGAGAGAAGCATGATCTAAAGGCTGCAACTGCGAAGATCGATGATGATGAGTACGCCCTGAGTGCCCACGCATCTCCAGGAGAGAGATGGGGCGACATTGCTCTGTAGTTCTGCAGAACTGCAGTTGGGCATGATCCTGGAGGAGTCCACCTCTCAAATCACAACCTTGCTACGGGTGCCCATAATTAGCAGTAGCAGGCTGGAGGAGTTTTCAGTGGTGCATAGGAGTGCAGAAACGACAGATGTAGTAGTTAGCAGCGCTAACATCTGAGTAACGCAGAGCAGAGTTGCAGCAGCGCAAAGGGACGCAATGCAGAGCAACAACAACGCAGTGCTTTAGAGGAACAACATGGATCTAACAGCAGTCAAAGTTTCAACATCGAGTTGCATCTTGAACACTTGTTCAGATTTTGGATGTCTTTTCACGCTCTCTCGCAGTCGAGTTGCGCAAAGGTTAGAAGTGGTGGTGCTAATAACAGATGCAAAGATTTGGAGAGAGACAGTACGAATGCAAAGGTTGATCACATGTATTAGCAAGAATGCCAGCAAGAACGCAATGATTGATTTCAGTGATGTCGACATCATCAGTAATGGGAGGAGATGCCTAAGAGCTGTGAGTGTGCAGGAGGGCATATCTGTTAGAGCACATTCCTCGCTAAGAGGGAGTGTTGATTTTTGATAGCATAAGATGTGCTTTAAGTCTCAAACTTTGTGGAGAGACTTAGACACATGCTTTACAAATACCCAAAAATCGTTTTGGGAAATTCCACCCAGAAACAATTTTATAAGAAAAATTAATTATTTTTAATGAGGACCCTAAGTCTAACTTAAGAAATTAAAATAATTAATCAGTATTAATGTAAACTGCGGGTGAATCTTCTAGATAAAGCAGATCAAGTCTAATATAATCTTAGTCGTTGATTGGAAATCTAATCTCGGCCGTTGATTTATCAACGAGAAGGCTATAAAGGAAGACTTGAGGGTCATTTTTAAATCACACGGAGAGTCTAGAGATCGAATTTTTTGGACGGAACAGTGCTCAGATGAAAATAAGATCTATGTGATTCTTGATCGCAGTTGAGGGGAAAAGAAATTCTAGTTGGAGATTTTCCTAAGGCGGGAATACACAGTAGAGAAGGTAGAGAGCAGATTAGCAGAGGCAGCGTAGTAGCTACGTAGAGGCAGTGCTGCAGCCTTGAGGAGATTTGAAGTTCAATTGAGGATTAGTCAGATCCAGTGCTAGAAAGCACGCGTGTGAGACTGGAAGAGGCTAGAAGGGTAGATCTAGCTAGCAAAAGACCAACAATGCAAAGGCCATGCAGTTCCCACGTAGAGTGATGCAGAGACTGCGTAGTGATTGCGCAACGCAGTGGAGGGCTTGCCATCCAGGGTTTGTTGGTCAGTCGGGCTTCTAGTATCAGTGTGATATTTCTCTCACTAACTCTTTGTCAGTCATATCTCTGCAGGGATTGCCAAAAAGGCATCGCAGATCTTTATTTAGAAAATTAATGCATAATATATAAACCCCTAGATCTGCTGCACAGGTTTTCCCGCATTGGGTTTTTCTGGGGATGTTTATCCAAAAAAAACGGTGTCCTGTGTTTACATTATTCTTTCTTTCTTAGTTTATGTTTTCACAAATGTATTTTAATGGGTGAAGGCTGCTTCAGTGACAACTTCGATATTTTAAGAAATAATCGTATAATAACTTGTTAAATCAAATTTTCAAGTAGAAGTAGTTCAACTTGTTGCGGTAGGGATTCCAGATCTAGGATCTAGGAATTTTCACAAAATCAAATGGTCGGTAAAGGATACCCCACAGGACTAAGATCCAAGGGTAACACAAAAAAGAAGTCTAGGGGATAGGAGCACAAACTAAGCCCACTCTTTCCACAGAATCCCCCCATCGATCCATGCCCAGAAGTGTCCATTATAAGTAAACCCAATACTCAATTCCCAAATGACAAGACCTACCTTTAGGTTCGGGAATCCCACTGGGAAATATAGGATCAATACAGACAGGTGAGGGACCACATGGATGACTCAAGTGGCGAAGAAATGGCACAACGAGCTAGTTGAGGGCTGCAAGGAGATGTTGGCTGCCAATTGAGGACCATCATGGAAAACAAAAATTCTCCTAGGGATATCAACCACGAAGTGGTGGGTAACATTTGGCTCCAATTGGGACGTGATCTCTTGAAGAAGTGGGCAAAGCTATTCGAACGGGAGGTCACGAGAACTCCAAGAATCTCTTGGTCACCGCAGACCTGTTAGCTGCACATATCAATGACTAAAACCACGGGGCACTATATCTTTCACGGTGTCAAATGATCACCCATGCTTAATGTCAGGCCATAAAATCAACAAGTAATAAAAGTATGCAATTGTAATCTAAATGCAGATAATCTATCATAATAAACATCATCTGGGATTATTTATAATACGAAAATCAACATGCATTGCATTATGCATCTTATGCATATGGTACAAAACTAATACTAAGTGTAATCATAATACCAGTGGAACCAACGTATCATCAAATCAATATAAGTATGCTGGCATTTATGATTACTCATGTAGCAAATGTCAAAGAAAAGGTGGACAAAATCACATGGGTGATAAGGGCGGTGGGAGGTAGAGAAATAGGATGCCCACACATGGATGATTATGTGAGAAGAGGTAAGAAAATGATGTAATCTAGTCTATGAGATTCTCTCTTCTAACCAAAATATAGAGATGTCAATGATTAGACTCATAAACATCTGATGGATGGCAATCTCGGGCGTATTATTTCCATGATGGTCCTTATCATTTATGTCATATTTTATGGCCTCCACAGGGTTATGATTAATAGGAAAGGGACACTGATGAGATGGAGAAACACACATATGTTGCCCATGATGATCACACTGAAAAGGGGAGATTAGAGATTGATCATGATACTAAGGGGGTCCCCAAGGAGATAAAGTATATTCAATGAGGGGCTCATCCTTGACACTATGCTCGGAAGGGGGGAAGGGCTCACTCCCAATTGAGATCATGTGATATGTAATATTCTCAATTAGCAACAGCTAATTGTCTAAGGGGGTGATGGGACCCATAACCCACACTTAGGAGATAATAATTCCCTAAAGTCACTTAGGCAAATATTAGTTGGCAGCATGGGGCCCAGGAGGGCCAAGTAACAGCGCAGGGAAGGGGCAGCGTGGGCCATACAACACAGTGGCAGCGTGAGCCAAGACATCGCAGTGGCAGGGACAACGTGGCCAAGGAGGGACAACGCAGATGAGTGGGGCCCAAGGGGGAGCTAGGCTCTCAAGCATAAAAGGGAGAGGAGGCACACCATTCATTCATTTCTATTATGCATCTTCGATTTCTCTCTTTAGACATTGAGCAGGGGAATCTTTGTTGTGCGAAGTCTATTGAAGTGTTGTTCGACACACCATTGAGGCGAAGCGGAGTATTGTTTGTGATTACCACACCCTATAGGCATCCCAAAGCCTACAGGGATGAGATTGAGAGAGCCATTCACGAGATCTTAGCACTGGGACACATCCGGCCCAGTACTAGGCTACTAGCCCATTTGCTTCTTCTGTTGTATTGGTGAAGAAGAAGGATGGTACATTGAGGATGTGCATCGATTACCAGGCTCTCAATAAGAAAACAATGAAGAAATGATACCCCATTCTGTGGATTGATGAGTTGATGGATTAGCTGAGGGGATCAAAATTCTTCTCCAAGATTGATTTGAGGTCGAGCTACCATTAGATCCGAGTGAGGGACCAGGATGTCTCCAAGACGGCCTTCAGATGTCATTACAACCACTTTGAGTTTTTAGTGATGCCCTTCGAGCTAACCAATGCACCGGCCACCTTCCAGTCTTGCATGAACCACATCTTCTGTGGTCAATTGAGGAAGTTTTTGCTGGTATTTTTCAATGATATCCTCATATACAGCCGCACTTGGGAGGATCACTTGCAGCACATTGAGGCTGCACTGCGTATCTTGGAAGAGCAACATTTCTACACTAAGCTCTCCAAGTGTGAGTTTGGGTTGACAGAGATGCTCTATTTGGGGCATATCATTGGTGTGGACGGAGTGAGGGTCCACAAGGAGAAGATCCATGCCATCCGGGAATGGCCAGAGCTGAAGAATGTGACAGAACTCCAGGGGTTTGTAGGCATCTGCACCCATTACCAAAAGTTTGTCAAGGGGTTTTTCCAACTTGCTGCACCCCTCACAGACCTTACCAAAAAGGGGGCATTCATTTGGACGAACATAACACAAAGAGCCTTTGACAGACTCAAGGAGGTGATGAGTAGTTTCCTGGTATTGGCCTTGCCAGATTTCACGCAGCCCTTCATCTTGGAGAGTGATGCTTCAGGAGAGGGAATGGGTGCCGTTTTGATGCAGGGAGGCCACCCCATAGCTTTCGAGAGTAGAAAGTTGTTGCCGCATGAGAGGTTGTATCCTATATACAACAAGGAGATGCTGGCCATTATGCATGCACTGGCCAAGTTCTGGCAGTACCTGGTGGGAAACAGGTTTTGGGTGAGGACTGACCACAACAGCCTCCGATTTTTCCTAGAGTAGAAGCAGTTGCAGGAGAGGCAGTAGAATTGGGTCAGTGAGATCTAGGCATATGACTTTGACATTGAGCATGTCAAAGGGAAGAACAACGTGGTGGCCAATGCTCTATCCCACAGATCAGCAACGTTGTCTCTGATGAGCATAAACACGGACTGGAGGGCTCAACTACTGGTGGAGTACTCCAAGGACCGTTTTTCCTGTGAGGTAATGGATGGCCAGATCATAGATGATAGGTACAGGGTGATGGACGAGGTTATTTACTTCAGGGACATGATCTTCTTGACTGGGGTTCTCAGCTCAAGGAGAAGATGCTGCGTGCCTCCCATGACTCACCATTGTTGGGTCATCATGGATTCACGAAGACTTACAGGGCCATCAGGGAGAGGTTCTCTTGGAGAGGCCTCAAGGAGGATGTACTCCGGCATGTCAAGGAGTGCGAGGTATGTCAGAGGAACACAGGGGAGATGAATCACCTAACCGGATTACCGTAGCCGCTTCCCATTCTAGAAGGAAAGTGGGAAAGAATTTCGATGGACTTCATCACTGGGTTGCCCACGGTGCAGGGCAAGGAATGCATCTTTGTAGTCGTTGATCAACTGAAAAAGTATGCTCATTTTTTCAACATGTTGTCGCACAGATTGTCTAGGCACCGCGACAACAACTCATATCGGGGTTGTCACCCTGATCCCCAATCTCTCTATCTAAGCTGTCTCCTTGCAAGCTAAGGGAGGTAGACCCTAACAGAAATGAAGGACAAGAATTGGTTGCAAATCAACCAATCTAGGAGACACAACTAAAACACCAAATACTTGATAATATTAACGAGATTTCCAAGATCAATTATATTAAAACCAATGCCTTATGGAGTTAAAAGATCCCATTATGTAATTAGAGTAAAGTATTAGATGTATAACTGCTGCTATGACCACAATGAAGTTCAATAGAAAGCACCACAACCATTCATTTAGATACTGAAGCAAAGCTATCATGAAACGATCATTAAGATAAATGCCAGATGGTTGAAAAGTTTCCGAAATTATGATATAACCCAGTTCGAAAATTAAAATACTCCATAGTCAAACTTCAGATACAAATTTGACGCTCATTTGACTATAGGACTTGAAATATTTTTGGAATTTTTGAAATTTTTATATTGTTTTACTATTTTTTAATATTTTCAAATTTAAAAATCTAAATCTATATTAAAACTTTAATCTAAAGAAAAATTAGAATTTAAATCCAAATCTAAAATCTAAAATTTAAAATCCTAAACTAAAGCTAAAGTTGAATTTAAACAAATCTAAACTAAACTAAATTAAATCTAAAACAATTAAATAACAAAAATTAAAACTAAACCTACGCTAAAACTTAAACTAAACAAAATAAAAAAAATCAAATTTTAAAGTCCAATGCTAAACTAAAACTTCTTAAAATCTAACGCTAGCCAAAATCTAATTCTAATTTAAAGCTAACTATGCTATATAACAAAACTAAACTAAAATAAATCAAACTCGAAAATTAAATTCAAAACCAAACTAAACTTATGCTATAACAAAGTTAAGGGATCCGCTACAAAAATAACACACGGGTTTTAAAAGTTTAATATGTTTTTACATATGCATGCTTCTGTTTTGATTGTAGGTGGGACGGAGCTGATCTGGATGGCGGAATAACTGGCTTGGACGTTGGCTTGAATATTATGCTTTGTGCTTTTTCTTTGTTTGCGTTTATTGTTTTGTGTTTGCAGGTAGTTGAGGACTAGATGAAAGGTAAGACGGCATGGAAAATGGCTCAGGTGATGTCGTGAGGAGGGACGAGGGGAAAGAAGAGCAGGAAGAGGGTTAACGTGAGGAGCAGATGGATGCTGTGCGGAGAGGTTAAGGATGAGAACTAGGTTGCAGGGATGAACAAAGAAGGGCTGCAGGTCGAGGAGGGAGACTCGATGGAAAGGGAGAAAGGGCAGCATTCAATTCAACGGCAAAGACGCCGATCAAGGGAATGAGGGGACGACAAGGAGCAAGGACTAACGTATAAGAAGGAGGAATGATAGCGTGAGGGAATTAGAGGCTGATGAGGGAAAATAAGGTATGGGGCAACAGATATGCATAAAAAATGATCTCAACAAACCTAGCACACTTCAATTCATCCAGTAGATTTAATAATTTTCCAGATTATGAAATGCTGATTAAATGCACCAGAGATCTTATCATTTGAAATTATGCCCACGTTTGGACGCAGACCCAATCTTGAGGCCAGATCCGAAGAAATTGTTAAGAAAACACCCTGCAGACCTGCGAAAAATCAAACAAAACCAAAACTACTTACAAATTTACAAAGTTAATATACAATTTAGAAAGCTCTCACAGCCAGATTTAAATCCATTTCAACACAATTTTAGAAAATGAATTTTTTTGAAAGAGAGGCATAAGCCCTAGGAGATCTTGCAAAACCACTAATTTCGTAAGATAGACTTGGAATTTAATAAATAATGAGCTTTTCAGATTTATGTCATTTGAGAGTCGACTGGTCCAACCGAATACTTCCCCAGATGCTCAAACCCTTAAAAAAATTATTTCCCTGCACACTTAGATCTGGACCTTAGATTAATAGAGATTCAAGAAAATAACATGAGATCCTTCAAAAAAATAGGAAACTAGTCTTTCCGTTAATCAAAGATGCTATCTTATGAATCCAGAAAACTGCACAAGATACCTGTATGCAAATTAATCCATGAAGGCCATTAACCATAAAATGTCAAATCAAGTAGCAGAGTTCAGAGACAAATCACCACATAGATCCGAGAAGGAACATCAAAATTTGTAACCCCAAAGTCTTTATGCTTTATTCCTCAAAAATTTACAAGAGCTTCTAAGAACAAGTGCATGATCCTAAAATCGGATGATTCAAGATTGACAAAGACCTCTTAATTTATAGGACAAAATCTCCAATGGCTAGATCGGTTGATCCACGTCAAAATAATCTCGACCGTCGATAAGATTTGATCATCTTTTAATCTGGACGGTTGAAATTATAATTTTGAGGAAAAAACGAATTTATGATTTAAATCCATTTTAATTAACTCAAAAATACTATTTTTGAGTTAATTACCCCAAAATTTTGACTTTGACTTGACCACCTAGGCCCAAGGGGCCAAAATTTCTTAAAATTCTCAAAATTCCCTTGACCTGTTTAAAAATCCATTTTTTAAGGACCAACGAATTTTGCCTTTGAATAATTTTATCCTAACTTAGGACCTAAAATTAATTAAATTTCTGGATTTTGATTTTTTTAATTAATTGACCAGAAAATTTAATTAATTGACTGAGAGGGGATTTTAATTATTTTTCCAACTCTCTTTACATAAGATAATACATTTAGACACATGAAGGGGGAATACCCATTCGTATAGACCCTCAAATAAATACCCAGTGCAAGTGCAGACTAAATTCTCAATATTCCCTTGACCTGAGGTCTTTAAAAATCCATTTTTTAAGGACCAACGAATTTTTCCTTTGAAGAATTTTATCCTAACTTAGGACCTAAAATTAATTAAATTTCTGGCTTTTAATTTTTTAATTAATTGACCAGAAAATTTAATTAATTGACTGAAAGGGGATTTTAATTATTTTTTCCAACCCTCTTTACATAAGATAATACATTTAGACACATGAAGGGAGAATACCCGTTCGTATAGCCCCTCAAATAAATACCCAATTTTGCGACTCAAAACATGATCTAGTAGAGCAAGTAGCTCAAACTACTTTTACACGGGGACTCGATAGAAAACACTAGGACTAACTTAGCATCTAATGAAAAAATCCACCCTAGCTTTGGGGTGAGGCTGGAGGGAAAAACTCTGCCGATCACTTACGTGAATCAGTGAGACAAAAAACCTCCTACGATAGAAATCATCAACAACATACTAGGCTTACCTAGGTTGTTACATACATTAACGGTCTTACTTAGATCATTTACATCATAACATGCAGAATGGGTTTACATCATTTATAACAAAATGTCGTCTGTTGATGAAATCTAGATGTCGTGAACCTCGAACATGATAAGCCCCATTTGAAAAAATGGGGGTGTACTGCTAGGGGGTCATTGACAAAGTGTGGTCAACATCTGCCTCTACTTGGGGACACGTTGCTTCATTGAAGGAATGTGAAAATCTAGAATCTGCATCCAAGTAACACACAAACTTACATAAGTAGTGTCCATCCAAATATCATCATATAACATTAAGCACATGAAAAATAGAAGCTCTTCTTTTATTCATTATTCTACTTAACATGAAAAGTAAATCTACTCTAACTGTAAAATGAAATGTTGAAATAACAAGGAGTAGTGTTAGAAATACAATACAGAGGATGCCCTGTGGCATTAGATGTGCTCAATATAGTGCATGCTGAGCATTTTCCTGCTTTCAGGAAAGTCTATAGGCTGTTTTTCAGATGTGCCATGTCCAATCTTGCTAATTTTAGGACTCTGTCCTATCCGAATGTCAAGCTGCTCTTGACCATCAGACGAATTAAACTGCTTACTTCTTCTTTTCTGCTTTTTTCTCTTCGTTTGAGGGGGTTGTGATGTCAGCAATGAGACCACTGTAGACTTCTTATTCTTATCTTGAAAATGATTGTACAAAACGTCTGATGAACCTGTAGTGTGACCAATCTTATTTTGAATATACTCTGTTAAAGGTGACACATAAGCTTGGTCTTTCTCAACGTCCTTTGTAGCCATAGTTAATTCTTCCTTAATGGGAAAAGTGACCTCCGTGTGATGAGATGGAAATTGCTTCAGCAAACTAGGAGGCCTATGATCTGTTGACAAATCTGACTTGGGTTGGAAATTTTGCATGTGTGATCTTTCCATTTTTTCCAACTTCTTTTGGATATCAGTGGGATGCTTAACATTATCAACAGTGATTTCCTTCACATGACTCTCTTCAATACAACATATCTGCACGGTACACAGCAGCACAGGTGGCAGAGCTGTTCTTCCGGGATGTTTTCAGATTGCATGGTCTCCCGAAGACCATAGTCAGTGACAGGGACAGCCGTTTCATGGGCGGATTTTGGTAGGAGCTCTTTCGTTTGGTGCGTACAGAGTTGACTCCGAGTACCAGCTATCACCCTCAGACGAATGGGCAGACAGAGATAGTGAACAAGTGGTTGGAAGGCTACTTGCGAAACTATGTTACAGGGCAGCAGAAGGTATGGTTGCATTTGGGGGAGTATTGCTACAACACCACTTTCCACATGTCTATCGGCATATCTCCATTTTATGCTTTTTATGGTTATCATGCTCTGACATTTGCTGATTTCATGTTTGGAGCTAGCAAGGCCCCCAAGGCCAAGGATTGAATCTAAGAGAGTCAGGATATACTCCGGGAATTTAAGGATAACTTAGCCATAACACAGAACCAACAGAAGCTATATGACGACAGAGGACGGGTAGAGAGGCAGTTTGAGGTAGGGGACTTGGTCTACCTACGACTTCAGCCATACCAACAGTCCATGCTGAAACAGAAGGGGGCCGAGAAGCTTAAGCCCCACTTCTACGAGCCTTACAGGGTGATCCCCAGGATAGAGGAGGTTGTGTATGAGTTAGAGCCGCCCACAGGTAGCATGATCCACAACATCTTCCATGTATCATGCCTGAAAAAGGCGTTGGGGCAGCAGGTGACTGCAACAGAGGAGCTTCCACCTACAGATGATGAGGGGCATTTGGTGTTACAGCCAGAAGCCATCATAGACACTAGGGACAGACAACTATGGAGAGGGACAGTTAGGAAGTACTTGGTGAGGTGGAGGAATTTTCCGGATGAGGATGCCACTTGAGAGAGTGAGAATATTTCGCAGCATCCGTCTTTGTAGTTGCTTGAGGAAAAGCAACATTTTGGCGGGGAGGACTGTAATATTCCCAATTAGCAACAGCTAATTGGCAATATTAATTTTGTTCAGATTTTTCCTTTCTAATGTTAGTTAGTCAATAAAGGGGTTGATGGGACCCATAACCCACACCTAGGAGATAATAATTCCCTAAAGTCACTTAGGCACATATTAGTTGGCAGTGTGGGGCCCAGGAGGGCCAAGTGACAATGCAGGGAAGGGGCAGAGTGGAGACAGCATGGGCCAGGCAGCACAGTGGCAACGTGGGCCAAGACAACGCAGTGACATGGACAACGTGGCCAAGGAGGGACAACATAGATGAGTGGGGCCCAAGGGGGAGCTAGGATCTCAAGCATAAAAGGGAGAGGAGGCTCACCATTCATTCATTCTATTATGCATCTTCTGATTTTATGTATTTAGACATTGAGCACGCATTTGTTGTTGAGCGAAGTTTGCAAGTGATGTTCAACACACAGGTGTCTCCGAGAGGAGATCCCAACCTCAGCCTCGGGGGACTTTGAGTGCCCGCTCAGGTGAGGAGATCCACCATTGTTTCTTAGGGCTTAGCATTCAGCATCCTTAAGCCAGGAGCATGCAATCACTTAGGCAGCGCAGTCCCTCTAGGAGATTACACAATCTTGAGAGGATGCAGCACTGAGAGAGAAGGGAGGTTGGAGATTTCAGTCTGGGAGTATTGTGAAGGGATCAACCCTTCACAAATCATATTTTGCAGTAGGAGGAGGCCATCAGTTGCAGTTTACATGTTGCACGGGTACCCGCACCGGGAGTAGGGTTCCCGCACCCTTCGCATAGGGTTCCGAGTCCCCACGTGCGGGTGACAGGGCTGAGTTCTTCACCGAAGAACCACGAAGAACCCGGTTCTTCATGGAAGAACCCGAAACGTCTAACTCAAAAACAGGGTTCTTTTAGGGTTCTTCGGGTGCTTTTAGGGTTCTTTTAGGGTTCTTCGGATTCTTTTAGGGTTCTTCAGCGACGAAGAACCCCGAAAATGGGTTCTTTTCGGGTTCTTCGGGGGCAATTTAGGCTAATTTTTTTTAATTTTTTAATCAAAATTCGACTATAATTTAAATTTTTTTAATTAAAATTTAAGATTTTTTTTATTAAAATTAAAATTAAATAATTTATAACTTATAAGTTAACTATAGTCTATTCAATTTTTTGTTTATTTTTTATTTTTTAAATTCAAAACTTAAATTAATTTATTAAAAATTTAAATATTAAATAATAAAAACATAAAAATTAAAAATTAAAATTAAGATTTAAAACTTTAAAATTAAAATTAAAATTTAAAAATTAAAACCTAACTCATGAGTCATAAACTTAAAAACTAAAAATGAAATTAAAACTTAAAACTAAAAGCGACCAACCCTAAGACTATACCACCGAACTATACCACTGTGGCACTGTCTATCGATCGACCATCGACCGAATTATACCACTGCGTCTGCAACCGAACCACTGTCTATCGACCAAACTATACCTAATACCAGCAACCGAACTATACCACTGCGTCTGCAAGTCTGCGACTGCAACCAAGTCTATCGACTGCAACCGGCGCCGACACCCTCGACCTCACCCTCCTCCGCTGCCTCTGCGTCTGTCGCTGGTCGTCCAACAGCCTTCTAGCCATCGTCATCCTCAGCGCTGTGCAGACAGGTAATTTTTAAATTTTTATTTTTGTGACTTAACCCTTGCAACCCATATGCTACAGCCATTGACTGATACACAGCCCAGATAGAAGGGAGACTCTATTAGCGGTGAAGTGTACTCTCAGCCGTGACTGTAAATTAAAACTGTTCCTCCCAAACGATGAATCGAACCACCAGCACCTTAAAATATCCTTCATGCTGTGAGCAGCACCTTAAAAAACAAACTCGACCTCTGCTTGGCTAAGGGAATTGATTTCCAAGGCTCAGATCGAGTTGCTCTACAAAGACAGCTACATTTAATTCAAATAATAAATTATGCCAGCCTACTCCAAGAAGCCATTATGCAGTTTCACTTAGAAGAAAAATAACACGATAGGATAGAATTTGCCGAATTTGACAATTAAAACTCCAACACGATAGCATTCCACAGTTAAAACTTAAAACTCGAACATGAACATTGAAACCAAAATAAATTACTATTAAAATTCCAGTATAAGGATTCAATTCAAGTTTTAACTTGTTTAAAAATTAAAATATAATATATACTGCCCTAAATGTTATGCTCTCTTTACAATTTTGACTTGGACTGTAAGGAACCGTGATGAATCAAATCTCTAGAAAAGCCCCAATTCTAGTGGCTTCCGGATGTTTGAGGAAGTCATTGTTCACTATTTTAAATTTTTATTTGAGTATTTTGAAATTTCCTAGTTCATGTTTGGAGATGTCTTGACTCTTTGCCCTTAAGGGAAATTTTGAATGTAGTATGACAATGGACATATATCGTGACTTTTACAACTTATTAAGTTATTTAATATTATCATGATTCATATTATATATATCATTATGTGAATGTTGAATGTTCAATGATGTGCATGTTTAAATCTTTGAAGTTTGAAGTTTAAACTTTAATTTTTAAATCAAAAATATTTTATTTTTCTTGTTTTATACAAATTCACATATATAAATTATAATTTATATATAATATTATATAATATAATATATATATAGTATATACCCCTGACGCACCCACGCACCCTGTTTCAAAAAGTCTTGGTCCCGTCCGTCCACATCCTAGTCCCGCACCCACTTTTCTGGCAACATAGGTTGCGATCCTATCAGTTTAGGGCCAAGGTACTCATCTGGAGTGCGTGATTTTCCAAGGGAGGTCAATTTCCGGGGTTAGCCATTCCAGAATTCCTTCCAGGGTTTTTCCAAGTTATTGGAGGAGAGATTATATCCTGAGTTTCATATTTTTCTGAGCAGGGGAACAACCCCAAGGAGCAACTCCATTCCAACAGTAGCAGCAACAACATTTTCAGGGGTTACGCAGTCATAGAGAGAGAAACCATTCAACGAGAGATTATGAGAGTATTTCCAGCTTGCCTTGAGCAAACCAAGGTGCCATCATTCTGATCACCTTTGTACCTATTGTTATCTTTCAGTTTATAATAAAATGGCTCAACGTTTCTCCATATTTGCAGTGTTTTTATGATGTCTCTCTATTTGCTGTAGTTATTTGTTTATGTTGCTTTATATTGTTGTGTATTTTCAATTCGGAATATTACATGATATGAGGTGAGATAATCACTTGATGAAGACTTAAGATGATGACCAATAGGCAAGAGGGAGGATGACGTATTGCATTCAATGGGTTTTTCTTCCCTAACATCATAATCTAAAGCCTCAAGTGATTTGAACATAGAATCATAGTTGGGAGAGGTGGGAGCCTTATCAATTTCCTTAGTATCAAAGATTGGGTCTCTCCTAAAAGGAAAATTGATCACTTCCAACTACCCCTGTTTATGGAAGGGAAAATAGATATTCCCCTTCCCAAGAGTACCAATGGATATGTCCTCACAAATAGTGCTCGAGAGAAAGGGAAAAATAATCTCATCCTCATCCTCCTTGTCGGTGTCGTAAATGGGAGCACAATCAAATTGAGGACCAACAATTTCCCATTTCCCCTTTTCAATGTGGAAGTAATCTCCAATGTCATCCTCCAAGGGGATAATGATATCACCTTCCTCAAGGTTCTCAAAAGGAGAATCATGAGAAGCAATATCCTTGAGAAAGGTAAGGTTAGTATCAACTTCACCTTCCATAGACTCATCCCTCCCAACACATGTGTTCTCAAAATCATCCTTTTCGTCATGTGGACCCCAGGAGGACTAGTCTACCTGCTCACTACTTAGATTCTCAATGTCTTAATGATTCTCAATGAAGGCTTCCTCTTGGATGCTTAATGCAGGGTATACTTGAAGATGTCTAAGAAAGCCATCAATGAACTCCTCAATAGATGAGATACTCTTAGGTTCATGATCATGCAGCCATGAATTATGACTACTGAGAGATCCCATGAACAATAACACAAGGACATCCTGGTGAAACACTTTCTCTCTTGAAGCATGTGTGTTAAATCCTTCTATATGGTCAATTGCAAAGAGTGGATCACCATAAAAAACGGCCACCCCACGTACCATCCTTCTCGCAAAATGATTACGGTACCTAGGGATGATAGCGATGTCCAAAGTGGGAAATTTATCAAAGAAAGACAACCTATTTGAGATATGCATGAAAAATATGTAGGAGTCGTTAGGGTGAATTTAAATATGCTAAGAAAAATGCTTACTTCACCCTACAAGCATCGACCGTAAGGTGAATTCAATAAAGAACTAGGGCTTCGTTCTTCCAATGGAGTTGCCAATAATTATATGTCAATATGTCGTATGGGGAACAAAACACATGTTTCGTGTCCCCGACAATGGCGCCAGAAATGTTACCACTCAAACTAGTAGGGGACCAAGAAGGGACTCCAAAGAGGGAAACTGCTAGGTCAAGGGAAACGATGGAGACTTAGCCCACTGTCACCACAAATAAGACTCCTTTCTCTTTAAGGACTTTCAGCGATGGGAGGAGACTCGGTAATGAGGAAGTCACTTATAAAGGATGGATCAACAAATAGATTTGAAGTGACTTTAAAGACCCTTTCCCTAGGATAGGATTAAGAATGGAGCTTGCTTGCCCTTTAAGCAAGATACAAGATTTTCTAGGGAAAGGAGGTGATGATTTGAGGGTTAGGTTAAAGGAATAAGACTTAAAAAGGAGTTTCCCAATTCCTAAAATCATTATAGAACTCGGATTCCCAAATTTCCCTTGATGAATTGTCTTTGATAAGAAATGGGACCACACGGGTCCAAGTGGACTCAACCCAGGTTAAGGGGATGGAGTCTAGCAACCAATAATATTCTTAACCTGACCAAGGCAAAGGGAAAGGATCAAACAAGAATTTTCACCTAAAGATGTCAAATTGATCCTATGAGGTTCTAGCCTTAGGAACACTAGGGAAAAATTTGATCTTAGACCTGGGGCTTGGGCTATCTCGTAATCCCACTGTCGGAATCTCCTCAAATTCAGAGGATACCTGAGGACACACCAGCAGAGTAGGGCCTAGGAGATCAAAATTTTTCTAGGGCTAGTTTCTCGGGAAATTGATGCCCTAGGTGGCCCAACGTGGCTAGACCTAAAAATGGAGGAAAATATGAAAGAATGTGGTTCAAATGACCACCCTTTGATGGATCAGTGCTTAATTCCTCTTCGGGATATGGAGGCAAGGAGAATTATGAAGATGGACTTCGTTTCGTTTCTTGTTCAAGGAGGGTCTCAAAGTTGACTTTGTCCAATTTTAAGGGCAAGAGAAGAAAAGTGACCTTAAAAGCATTTATACTTCATTGCAAATGGAAGAGGCTTATTTAGATAACTCGATCTCTAGGAAAATTCATTCATCATACATGCCTCATACATGGAGATAAGCTAAATAGAAACATAATTCCACATTGATGCCATAAATGCATGCAACAGTTAGCCTGAAAATAGCAAAAATCTCATAGCCAATGTATAAAGAAAAATGAAAGAAAATGATGTTAAAATTGCACTTACAGGTACAAGAATATATCCAACCAGCAACACATTTGCAATATAAGAAGCTCCAAGATAAGAAGAACCCAATCCATACATCAAAATTCATCCATCATCCAAAAATATCCACCAAGGGAAAAGTGCGAAGTTCTCTAAACAGAGAATGATCCAAATCCAAGTGATGATCCAAAATGAATCCATCCAACTCCTATTTATACACTCATTAGGAGTTCAAATTACCTAATGGGCCCACATTAGCCCCTAAAAATAAAATAATGTGAAAATTAAGTAACTTTTGGTGACAAGCGCACCAAACTAGCTCATAAATGAAATAATAGTCTCCTCAAGGGGTCAAATAATAATATATGCATGCTGTAGGGCCCTCCAAGAGGCCTGATGAGGTCCATAAGTGCCATAATGATGAATAGGATCCTCCAAAGTGATGGACAAGGGGGTGGCCCCTTGTTCTCCAAACAATATACTGTGTTGCTCCTGGTGGGTGTGGGGGCATACCAATGACCTCATGGGTCTCCAAATGAGTTGAAGATCCCTGTAGACCATATATGAGGGCTCAGATGATGGAATGAATGATGCCATGTCAACATACAAGTCCTGGGATACCTGCCAAGAGTGTGGTGCACCTGTGGGGCTAGTTGGGCATAGTGTACCAAATTCATCTTCCTCGTCCAAAAGGTGGATCTCGAGAAATATCTAAACATCTCTGGGGATTCATGGAGTGTTTTCTACTGCTGTGGAGGCTCATGGCTCTTTACACACACTCTATATGTGCCAATGTAGCCCTTGTGAAAATTCCTACACCAGAATCCTCTTGAAGCAACTGGAAAATATTCACCTAATTGTTAACTTTTACTTAACAATTTATTTGTAGTTATCTACGACAAATACTGAATACATCAGATTACAACCTTCACTTAAATAACATGCGAAAATTAAATGCAGAAACAATATCTGAGCAAGAAAAAATAACACACATGACACCGTTGTTTTTGGAGTAAGTCCCCAGAAAAACCCAGTGCGAAAAAACCGGTGCAATAGATGAAGGTTTGATATTATTAAGAAGAAGTTTTGAATACAACTAGGATGCCTTACTGGCCATCCATACAGAGAAAATTACGGACAGAGAATCACTGTGAAAATGTCCTCACACTAATATTGGAGATCCGACACTGACCCCACGCTGAACTGAATAACCACACACTACCTCTACATAGTCTCTGCGCAGATTTGTGTCACCTTGGCTAGAAACTGCGTTAGCTCTTTCTGTCAGATCTTCTGCTACCTGGATCTGATCTTCTGGCACCTCCAGTTTCACACCCTGACATTGGATTTGACTGATCCTCAGCAAAATCGCTTATCTCATCAAGGCTGTAGCGCTACCTCTGTGTAGCTGCTACGCTGCCTCTTCTGCATCCTCTTCTCTGCCTTCTCTGCTATGTATTCCCGGCTCAGGAAAAGACTTTCTAGCCATAACTATCACTGCCCCTCACTTCAATAGAATTAACTTGATGATCTTCTCCACTGCTGAGCTCTGCTCACTTGAGAAAATCAATCTCTAGACTCACTCGGTGTGTTTTTCCAAATTCCCATCAAGTTCTTATAATATTCTCGTTGAGATTTCAATGACAAAGATTAAATCGCCAATCAATGGCTAAGATTAACTTGACTTATTATTACCCTATTTTATTAACACCCTTTAATTATTTTAATTCCCTTAGTTTAGACTTAGGATCCTATTAAAAATAATTAATTATTTTAATAAAACACAATCCGGGCAGAATTTCCCAAAAATATTTTTGGGTTCTTTGGAATACATGTGTCTAAGCCTCCTTGCAAAATTTGAGACTTAGAGCATATCCGATGCTACCAAAAATCAACAGCCCTCTGGAGGGTTAAGACTACGTATAGGTAGATCAAACCCAAATGGACACCATATGCAATATTGCATAAGGTCCAATGCGTCCCCTAGCCTTCCAGTACAACAAGTCATTAAAGTAATCGGGTAAAAGAGCTTGCAAACCATGGAAAACAAGTGGACACTTCATGATGGAATGCCCTTCCATAATGGGCTTCATCATGTGCTAATGTCTCCAAGCTCCAAAGGGGGTTAGTCAAGTACCTTATTAAGTGGTTTCTACCTTTAGAGGGGATAGTATGTCCAAGGTACATCCCTCAAATCGTGGTGGCATGTGATAAATAGGTAAAATGGAATAGGGAATGATAGGGGTAATCTTGGGCTACATATTCGGACACAAGGGTAGCTAGAGCAAGGGAAACCCACACCTGGGTATGTAATGTGTAGGAGGGAGCAATCGTGGTACATGAGATGCACCAACCTTGATTTTCCACCTGGATGATTCTGAGTGCTCGAACATGTTGGAATTCCTTTGTGAAAAAGTGTACTACTATAGGGTAGTTGACAAGGAGTGGTCAACAGGTATCATGAGATTTAATAGAACCAACACACTTCCATCATATCACGGTCTTAAAAAATATCAACGCACATTCACCCAGACACCATTCCATCGACTATCAAAACATTTATGCATTCACCATATATGCCATCGACCATCAAACACTTCAATGTATGAGTTGTTAATGGATTTCTGTCATTAAAAAGGACTTATCAAACGCCATCAACATTTGAACGTAGTCGACACAATGCACACAATAGTCTCACCGTTCAACGCTGCCATTAACACACAGGTCCAAGACAACTCCTCCAGGTTTCTACCAAGCTCACAGTCTTCGAAAATTATTTAATGCACAGGCAGGTTTCATCTCTCGAGTCTCAACACTGCGGCTTACACCATACACAACATACCAGAGTATTTCAATGCACCAACGCTCCAAAGCTCATGTCCGGGCGGTGCCACCACCAGCATGGGGTCTCGGCTTCCACACTTCCAACACGGGGTCTCGGCTTCCACACTTCCAGCACGGGGTCTCAGCTTCCACATCACTAGCATGGGTTCAACAGGTCTCGGCTTCCACATATACATAGACATAGTACAAACAAACAATGTACACACGAGACTATTCAAGGCAGAAATAACATAATGCTCTGTCCCTGGCAGGAATAAGAGTTACAAATCTAAAATGGGAACTTGGCTCTGATACCATGTCAAGTCAGGAGGTAACTCCACGAATTGAATTGTGTTTTGCATTAAGATGGAACATGGATATATATACATGGAGAGGAAGACTATCGGGTTTCATCTCCCAATGTCTCTTCGTCTTCCAATTCTCTTTATTTTCCTATTTACAATATTTAAATGGATTTATCTAATCCCAAAGATTAGGTGTCAACATTTATAAAGCTGTAATCCATGAAATTTTGACTGTCATCATGGAGTAAAGTCATATTACTGTGTTGAAATGAAATACAGTTGTTGGGCATGAGTTTGGAAAGTTGTTAAGTAGTGAAGTTGAACTGCTAGAAGGAGATGGTGATGGAAAGCTGTTTGGCATAAGTTTTGGAAAGATGTTTCCTGCTTTATGCTCCCATTTTCTCTGTTTCCTGCAGCCATTCCAAAGTCAACAAAAGCTGCCAGTTAAAGAATTCAACCCTGCTGTCCATGTTTTTAAGCTTTATGTTACAACCTTTACTCAGATTTTAATCCTAAGGCAAGAGCTAAGCTTTTATCCTTTTCAACCTTTTTTTCCTTGACATTCTAGGAGGTTGAATTACACCCCTATTATCTTTTTTACAAGAATATTAAGGGGATTGAACCACACCCCTTGCCTCCTAACTGTCTTCCACATGTCACAATGGGTAACCACTAAATAGTTTATACTACTCTTGTGTCAACAAACTTCACACATTCAAACCTTGAGCCATGCCACCACTGCTTGCTCAGCAATATAACATTTAGCCTATACCCACCATACATAGAAACCGCTAATTAATAATTATAGACATGCCCAAAAAATAGTTTCATTGGACTTGCCTTTTTACAAGGATCAAAGTTACTGATCATCTTTGATATGCGGACCTTGGATTTCTGGATACTACAAATTTAGAATCTGATGAAGTTGAGTCTGGAAGGAGCCCTGATCAATGCCAATCTTTGGATGCATTTGAAATGAGACCAGTGTGATGGAATCTCACTATATCTTGTTTCTTAACCCTCCAGTTACACAAGTACTACAATACTACTGGGGTCAACAAGCCCACATATTTCACCAACACAGATCTCTACAACACTTTTATTTAGTTCTCTGTCTAAATAGAAGCACTTTAACACTTGTTATCAAGATAAATTCACATCCCTTTGTTTTCGAACACATCCAATACATGAGTCTGAGAATAACTAAACTCTCCAATTCACATTGCCAAATGAAGGTAAACTGTGCTTTTATAATGTGCCTATTCAGCTTACCAGGCACAATGACAATGTTGTTATATGCGATTATTATTGACAATATAGACATTTTTACTCTAGAAACCAAAATAGGAAAACCAACATTCAATTGGTTTTGAATTCTTGCTGAGTAAATTATTACAAAGGGTATGCACTTTCAACCAAGATTATGATGCATTCTTACTCATTAGACATATTTGCAGATGACTTTGGCTAATGGACAATCTTTTGCTCATGCATGGATAGGCTCAATCTTTGGGCCTTCTTCTTCTTCTCAAGCTTCAACTCTCCCTTGGTTTGTTGGCTCCTTTCATCAAGCGAGGCTCTCCTTTTCTATAGAGCTTCCTTGGCCAACCATCAAGATGATCCTTTTCATCATCTATGGCTTTGGCTTTTGGAAATTTCATTTAAACTTTGCAAAATTAAATTTTTATTATGAAGTTAAAAGATGAGAAGATTATTCAGATCCATTTTCGATCATTGAATCAATATCATCCAGGTCTAAATGCAACATTACGTGTGAATAAAGTATACACTACCCATTGATTGAATGGTAAGTTGGGGGCACTTTACATAAGAAGACAATTTCAAAGTTTGTGGACACCTCTTGATTGTAGTATAATTATTTTAGTGTGTTGTGGTTTTACTGTGGTGCTAAGTAAGTTCGATTGTGTTTGCTCGCTATGCATAGTGTAATACATGTTGGAAAATATTAAGTTGTATGTTAGAGTTATTGACCTATTGCAAGGATTGAAGATGTGGAAAGATGACAACATCAATGCTCTATTCTAAGGTTCCACATAATCTAGATAAATGAGGTACCTATATGCTTATGTTAAATTGTAGGTGATATGATTTTAGGTTTTTATTTATTTTTAATCCACTATACGGAATTTAATAGTCTAAATATAGTTATGTGCTCTCTCTCTCAAGAAACCGATTCAACATGTTGCCAAGATTTTGACCCTGGTTATGAGATCCTATCATTCTTTTAGTTGTTGTGAAGCTTGTCTATCTTATTTGTCTTTAGATTTACTACATTTGAGAATAACCATCCCAAGGAAAATAAACTTAAAACTACTGCTATTACTTACTATTTTCCATTCTAAAAAGACATATACCAACATTGTAAAACAATTCATTTAAAATTTCATAACTATTATCCAAGATGTAATAAACATTCATGTTCCAAGTTTTTTTTCTAAATATGACAAATAAACATAATATATTCTAACTTCATATCTATTTTGGGTGGGAAGGTGTAAATTTTTGTAGATGTTCTATGCTTGATGCAACTTTACTTTTATTACAGCAATCACACAAATGGTTAAGTAAAATGCTGATAGAACATATCAGTGGATCTTATAGAAGACAAACCAGAAACAGAAAAATGTGATGGTGCGTTACGGCGGTCAACAGGATGCTTCAACCAGCAAAGTCTCCTTGATCAGCCAACCCAGAATGTGTCACAGCAATCCTCAAATCAGTCACCCAGTCAACTCAAGTCAACTCCAGAAAAGTCAACGCTGTCCAGAAAAGTCAACGCAGGGCAGCAACATAAAAGTCAATGCAGCTCCAACTTCGGTCAACCTTTTGACCTCGGTTTTTGTGCCAATGTGTACGAACTCCCAAAATCGAAATCTCCAATAAATTTCAGCCTCTTTGGACCATGTGTTGACCAAAGTCAATGCTGGTCAAACTTCCTAGGAAACCCTAGCTACAGCGATCTGCGTCCTTCTTCTTGGCTGTACAAACTCGTCCTTTTTCCCACGTGTGAGCTGAATTCGTCCTCCAAGGAGCTCATACTAAATCAGAGAAGAGAAGAAGATGTGTGATGAGTGCGTGTGAAATGCTCTCCAACTTTGACTGTATTTATATACATGCTCTCCAACTTTTCCTGTATTTATATCCATCATTGGGGCGTGTGACACATCTGCTGGGGGCGTGCAACCTTAAGGCCGACCTGCACAGATAATTTATTAAGAATAATAAATTCAAAATAAATGTTCTGCTCATCGGATTAAGACATATTATATATGGATTTTACACCTCTCCGAAAGAGGATTCCAACAAAAATAATAGCCTCTTAATCTGAGCATCATAACATGGAGTTTGGACCTAGTTGTCCAAATTTAACACTCCCTCTCAACTAGGGAGAACTCCATCCATCAGTGCAATCAAACATCGTGCGTCATCCCGCCGTAACTTGCTTTGCTGGCCTCTTTATTTCAGAACAGAAGTGGGTCAGTCACAAAGACATCATCCCTCGACTGACATAATCAGTCCAGAGGTCCCAGACCTCACAAATCTTGATCCCAGATCAAGTGGTTGGACCATGCCATCCTAGATAGAGAGTACGGCAATCTCTGATGCGTCCATCAGTCTTTGCTAATAGTCTCTAGCTTTTCCCACCTCATTGGCCAAATGAGAGGTACTTCCCATGAGCCCTGAACTCAATGGGTAGGATGCATACGGGGCACAGATAAATGAGTGGTGAACTAGCTCAATGATCACAAAGGTGGGGCAGAAGCATTATGAGTGCTTATAGCTCCGAGAAGCTATCCCCAAAGCCCCCCAGAGCTCCCAGAGCTCATCGTCCAACGGGACCCACATCATAGGGTCGTTCCACGATACCAAGACTCTCACGGAAGGTTAGGAACTTGACCTTCCCCAAGGGCTTAGTGAGAATATCTGCGACCTGCTCATCAGTTCCTATATGATCGAGCCTTACGGCACCTCGTTGTACCATATCCCGGATAAAGTGGTACCTGATATCAATATGCTTGGATCGGTCGTGGAACACAGGATTCTCAGTCATACGAATCCCACTCTGATTATCACAGAGTATCACAGTGGTATCTAGCACATGTCCAAGCAGCTCACTAAAGAGCTTCCGCAACCAAACTGCTTCACAACAGGCCATACTAGCAGCAATGTATTCGGCCTCCGCGGTGCTCAAAGCCACCGACTTCTGCTTCCTGCTCATCCATGAGATTGAAGCAGAACCAAGATTGAAGCAGCATCCAGATGTGCTCTTACGATCCACCACACTGCCAGCCCAATCGGCATCAGTATATCCACGGAGTATCACACTCCCGGCAGTGTATCTCAGCCCATGGTTTATCGTGCCCAGAAGATATCTCAAAAGATTCTTGGCACCAACCCAGTGAAAATGATGAGGCTCAACCATCTGTTGACTCAAAGTGTTCACTGCAAAACATATGTCCGGACGGGTGTTCACTAAGAACATCAAAGCTCCTATGAGTTGACGATACTCAGTGGGATTGGCCAAGATAGGCCCAGCAGCGCTGCCACTCAACTTCTTAAAGTTGAGTTCCATCGGTGTCGACACGGACTTACAGTCCACCATCCCAAATCTTTCCAGAAGCTTCACAATATATTTTCCTTGAGAAAGGAAAATCTCTCTAGGTCTCTGCCAGACCTCCAGGCCTAGGAAATAGTGCATCAGTCCTAGGTCTTTCATCTCGAACTCAGCAGCAAGCTCCCTCTTACATTGATGAATGAGAGGGTCATCACCTGTCAGGAAGAGGTCGTCCACATACAACACTAGAATGAGAGGCTTCCCTTCCACAACCTTGAAGTAAAGGTTTGGATCAGCATTGCTTCGAGTGAAGCCCAGCTTCATCAAGTAACTATCCATCATTTCGTACCAAGCTCTGGGTGCTTGCTTTAACCCATAGAGGGCTTTCTTCAACCTGCAGACATAAGTGTCTCGATCTTGAACTTCAAATCCCAGAGGTTGTTCCACATACACCTCTTCCTTTATTGCACCATGTAGAAAAGCGGTCTTGACATCCATCTGATGAAGACTCCATCCTTGCGTAGCAGCAAGGGCTATAATTGATCGGATGGTGGTATATCGTGCCACAGGTGCAAATATATCGTCATAGTCAATTCCTTCCTTTTGAGAGAAGCCACGGGCAACAAATCTTGCCTTAAATTTTTCATCACTCCCATCAGATCCATGTTTAATCTTGTAGAGCCATTTAGCGGTGACAACAGATTTGTCCTTCGGTCTCGGGACCACATCCCGGACATCATTCTTCATAATAGACTCATATTCTTCATGCATAGCATCCTTCCAGACTTGATGCTTGATGGCTTCCTCAAAAGATCCAGGTTCAGATTGTACAATAGTACTCATGGCAGCTAGATACCCTTGGTATCTACACGGTTTCTTGCTTTCTCGGAATGTCCCCCTTGGGGCAGCATGTCCCTCAGCATCTTCGAGGGTGTCCCTGAGCCATGAAGGTCTCTTTCCCAGCGAAGGAGATGGATCAATAGGGTCCATTGGTCCTTCGATATCAGGCATAGTCTCATCCTGGGGTTCTTCCAGATTTCCAGGCCTTTCTTCATGATTTTCTCCATATCTAGGAAGATCTACTACTTTCTTCAGGGAAGCATCTTCGTCAAAAGTGACATCATGGCTTATCTCTACTTCCCTTTGACCAGGTACATAGACTCTATATGCCTTAGAAGTCTCACTGTAGCCCACAAACATTCCTTTCTTCCCAGTAGCATCCAGCTTACTTCTCTTTTCTTTCGGCACATGAAAATAGACAAGACATCCAAAAATTCTGAAATGTGAGACATCAGGTTTCTTACCAGAGAAAACCTCTTCGGGAGTTTTGGAGTCCAAAGCGGAATAAGGGCATCGGTTTTGAATGTACACAGCAGTATTTGCAGCTTCTCCCCACAGAAACTTTGGTAGACCCTGGTCACATAGCATGGCACGGGCAGCTTCCACAATAGTCCTATTCTTGCGTTCGGCAACACCATTCTGCTCAGGAGTATATGCAGTGGTAGTCTCCCTCTTAATGCCAGCTACTCTGCAAAAGTCTTTGAACTCATTTGACTCATATTCAGTGCCATTGTCAGTCCTCAAAATCTTGATCTTCTTTCCGGTCATATTTTCCACCAAGGCTTTGAAGGTACGGAACCACATGAAAGCCTCATCCTTCTTCTTCAAGAAGTATATCCAAGTTTTGCGAGAGAAGTCATCAGTAAATGTCATATAGTAAGAACATCCCCCCAGGGATGTTACAGGCAACATACCAGAAAGATCAGAATGAACCAGTTGCAATATCTCAGATGTCTTTGTGACACTTGAGGGGAAAGGTCCCCTTGTATGTTTTCCTTGAGCACAGCCCTTACATACACCTTCATGATTATTTCCAAAATCAGGCATCCCTGTCACCACCTTCCTTGCTTCGGGAAGGGCTTTGTAATGAAGGTGTCCAAATCTTCGGTGCCATAGTTCGGTTTGACGGATTGTATCACAAGTCATAGCTCCCAACGGACTCCCTCCAGCCTGGTAGAGTGTACCAACCCTAAAACCAATTGATATAGCTTCCTTGAAGCTCTTCTTCCACATGAGTACCTTTCCATCAGAGAAAGTTACATTGAATCCTTTGTCTTCCATTGCAGATACAGACACAAGGTTCTTCTTCAATTTGGGTACATAGAGTACATCTTGTAGACGGAGGACTTGTCCTTGAGACAAGTGGAGGGTCACAGTCCCGGTCCCTTTCACGGGATAAGTGGCATTATCCCCAAGGATAATTTCTAGATTAGTATCCCTTTCAACTATGTCAGAAAGTGCTTCCTTGAATCTGGTGATGTGTCTTGAGGCACCACTATCGATTAGCCAGACATCCATAGTGTCGGGCGGAGAGGCGGCTGAAAGAGCAGATACTAGAATATACTCATTTCTTTTATCAACAACATTAGACTCCTCATACCTGGTATTTCTGGTCCTTTTAGAAAGTTGATTGTTTCCTCCAAAGTGAGCCTTCCTCTTTCCTTTGGATTTGTCATTTCTTCGATTCCCATTCCTTCGGTTGTTGTTGTTATCGTCACCATCGGGAGAATCCTTCTTGAAGGGGCATTCTCTAGCATAGTGTCCAGGCCTATGGCAGGTGAAACATTTACCCTTCTTCTCTTGAGTCTTAGTCCTTCCTTTGTCCTTAGAACTACCAGAGTTCTTCTTTCGGGAATGAGCACCATAGGCAGCATTTCTTTCATTGTCAAATTCCTTCATCCTTGTTTCTTCTTGCATACATCTTGACAAAAGCTCATCAAAGTTAGGAATGGTATTATTGTTGAGAATGGTAGTTGTGAATACTTGCCATTCATATGGAAGTCCTCCAAGTGCGGTGAGAACCATCTCACGATCAGCTATTGTCTCCCCAATAGCTAGCAGATTGTTCCTGGTTTCGGTCAACTTCATAAAGAAAGTTTGAATAGATTCGTCTCGGCCCTTCTTCATATTCTTCAACTTGTTCTTGAGGAATAGCACTTGGTTCACATTGTTTACTTGGAACATAAGTATCAATTTGTCATACATCTCCTTGGATGTGCCTAGTTCAGATATGTAGGCAACCAGACTCTTATTTATGGATTCCCTGATCAGCAGCTTTGCTCTGATTTCTCCCTTCTTATATTTGTTTCTAACAGCAGCAGAGGCATTGGATGGAGGTTCTTGAATCTTCCTTGTCACATGATCCAGGAGATCATGATCTTCCAATTTGAGATCTAATATCATCTTCCAGGCATGGAAGTCATCACTTCCAGTCAGCTTGTCATTCTC
Organism: Pinus albicaulis; assembly: GCA_034641835.2. Lineage (NCBI taxonomy): Eukaryota > Viridiplantae > Streptophyta > Pinopsida > Pinales > Pinaceae > Pinus > Pinus albicaulis. The sequence goes on along the minus strand of CM076571.1, from coordinate 183,310,234 downwards.
CTTGAATTCAAGACTAGTGGAACCCATTTCTTCGGTGATGATTGCTAAAGATAGAGTTTGTCTTCACCTCACCTCTGATACCATGTAAAGTTTTGTAGATGTTCTATGCTAGGAGCAATTTTACTTTTCTCACAGCAATCATACAAATAGTTAAGCAAAATGCAGATAGAACATATAAGTAGATCTTACAGAAGACAAATTAGAAACAGGAAAAATGTGTGTGTTCGTTTCGGCAGTCAACAGGATGCTTCAACCAGCAAAGTCTTCCTTGGTCAGCCAACCCAGCATGTGTCACAACAGTCCTCCAATCAGCAAATGAGTCAACCCAAGTCAACTCTGCAAAAGTCAACGCTGTCCTGAAAAAGTCAACGCAGGGCAGCAAGCTAAAAGTCAACGCAGCGGCAAAACGGTCAACCCTTTGACCTCGATTTTTGTGCCAGGTAGTACGGCCTTCAAAAATCGAACCTTCCACAAGTTTTCAGCTTGATTGGACCATGCGTTGACCAAAGTCAACGCTGGTCAAACTTTCTGCGAAACCCTAGCAGCAGAAAATCGTACTTCAGCTCAGCCGTACGGTCTGTCCTCCTTCTCCTTCCCACGTGTGACTGAAACTCGTCCTCCAGGTAGCTCGTACTATTTCAGATGAGAGAGGAAGATGTGAGTTGTGATGATGATGAAATGCTCTCCAACTTTTCCTGTATTTATATCCATCATTGGGGCGTGTGACACATCTGCTGGGGGCGTGCAACCTTAAGGCCGACCTGCACATATAATTTATTAAGAATAATAAATTCAAAATATATGTTCTGCTCATCGGATTAAGACATATTATATATGGATTTTACACCTCTCTGAAAGAGGAATCCAACAAAAATATTAGCTTCTTAATCTGAGCATTACAACATATCCATGGTGGGACATTTCAAGGACTCATCATAAGAACATTGTGAAGGAAGTTTTCTTTCCTTCTATTCTAATAAAGGTCATCTATTTAAAAAATTAAATCTATAACTTATTTTAAAGAGCTTTAAATGATCTATTTGTTATTTCTAAAGCTACTCTATTTGATCTATGGGCAAAGAAGTCCTCATACCCATAGATTAGACTTGTAAATTATTTGTAAATAATTTGTATATATTTGACTAAACTTTTAGATATAGTTTCATTGCTAATCTAACTTGCATTACATTAAGCACTTCCTTGAATTAATTTAAATATCTTTGTTTAGTATTGAATAAATTTAAGTTGGCTAATAGATCTAAGTTCATTGAAGTTGCTTATATCTTTTAAAATAAATACTCATGCTCTTGTGTTTCATTCATCTGCTCTTAAAACATTCTTAAAAACATATCCTAACTGAAATGATATTATAACTCTAATCAATAATTCATTTCATAATAAGAGCAATTTCCATTAAGAAACTTGTGTTATTTATTTAACACTTTGCTTCATTGAGTGGCCTCTATTTGCTTCATTGTCATAAATAAATCTCACTTTGTACTTAAAGTATTTTTTCATAACTGGATTGGTATTTCTTTTCTTTGAAGCATATTGTTATAATTATACCTCATTGAAACATTGTGTTAACATTGCACTAGCTTTTGCATGATTCACTTTATTGCATCTTCTTAGTTGTTTGTCTTATTTCAATTGAGGATCTAAAGTAACTTTGAAATCATTGTTAGCAATCTCATTTGTCTTTTAGTTAATTGTGTCAATATTAACTGAGTTTCACTTGTTCCTAATCTCTGTATATCATAAAGTGAAGAACATCCTAATAAACACTATAACTAAAGGCACTTGATATTGTCATTGTCATTGTCATTGTTTCATTGAGAATTCTAAACTTGCTTCATTGATTTGATATTGGAATCTTGTAGCCTTATGTTCTAATTGGATATCTCAATAAAGCTTGGTTATAAGTGGTTTACATCTTTACATTGAAGCATATTGTCATCTTTTTTGAAACTTTCTAACTTTATCATGATCTTGCATCTCATCCATCATTATAATCGGAATTGTGAGCTAAATTCATAAATTGCAAATAATTTCAAGCTTATTGTCTATCTTACCTCGAATTACAATTCTTTTCCTTTGCAATTATTCTCTCAAATTTTATTGCTCATATATTTTGATTCATTGAACTAACATCATCCTTGCAGCGTCGCTTACTTGGTAGCTTAAGATATCATATATTGTTGTGCAAGCACTTTTAAATTTCTTTGGGCATTGTATCAAGGAAGGGGTCTCTTATTGTTTCATCTTAAGTGTCATATTGATCTAAGTGAAGTTATCTACCTAACATTGCTCAGTTGAATAACGTAATCTGCCTTCTAATCTCAATTCAAGCTACTTAGAAAAGTGATTGCTCTGCATCAATTCTCCTAGAACTTGTTGTTCCAACAAGTTCTCCCCTCATTATCACCTTTAGGGGCTACCCCCCTTGACTTAGCTAGGAGAGAATATAAATGGAGTGAGTAGGGATCAGAGTGACATCCCCTACTCTGAGGGTTGTGCCTTAGGTGTATACTTTAGGCGAAAACAGTTGCCCTAATATAAATAACAGGAAATCACTTTCCTTTGGAAAATCATCACACTCACCCACTTGTCTTCTCTTGAGAGAGTGCGCACTAGGGTTTTTCTTCTTTCTCTTGGATGCAATGGTTAAATAGTACTAAATTGTCTTAGGGAGAATATCCATTGCATGGAGAGACTATCTTGTGGATTGATGAAGTGATTCTTACATGAGTGGTGTATGTTTAAAGTTATTTTCATCCATTTTGCATGCACTTTGTGAAATTAGGGTTTATAGAGTGCCATATTAAGATTTGCAATATCTTTCATAAACTCTTGATTCTATATGTTTATGCAAAATTTGTCATTCAATAATCCATCAAAGTAACATGTTTTCACACATCATTTGACCTTAAATCTCCTATGGATGAAGTCGTTAGGGTTTCCAAGGGAAACCAATTATCTTCCACCCTTCTTCATCCAAGGTCCTCCCACTTTAATCTCGACCTATTTGACTCCATTGTGTAATTGAATAGAGGCACTAATCCAGTTCTGTTGATCACTTTAAATTTCTCTCTTTTTTGTATTTCATGGTAGCTAGGTTTAGGGTTTGGTCTAAACTTGCATTTATACCATTCTTGTACATATATGTTATTGTCCTTTGGGTAGGAATTGCATTTATTAGTGTTAAAAAAGAAAAATCTATCATTTCTTGCATGTTTACCATCAAATCTAGCATTGACATCTAGGGTTTATATTGTTGTTTTATGCATTTTTAACAACTAAAAGCTTATCCCTTGCTCACCCTTTTGATAGCCTTTAATCCTTTGTTGATCTTCTCAATTATAAGTTACTTCTTGGTTGTTATATGGTTTTGTATATTGTAAATCTACCCATCTTTGAAACCCTAACTTGTAACAGTGTTTCCTTAGCTTATTCGGGTTCCTGGAGTGTGTACTTGAATATTTGTAAATCATATAATGGCCTTCGAAGGCTTTGTTGATACCTTCTTTCATAACCATTAAGCTCCTATCACCCTTGAGCCTTCCTTTACTGAATATATTTCAAGGCAATTTATCAGCAAGCTCCTTAGAGAGTTATTTGGCTTACAACCCTAGTCATATAACTTTTAAGTCTTGCTAGGGAAACCTCCCTTGTGGGAATAACATCTGAACACAAAACAGTAGAGAGAGGTCGCTAAGGTGACAATAGCGCCTAATCTCTTTGTTGCCATAATACCTAGGTTGCCTAGAGAGGCTTTGCACTAATCCTACTAGATTTTGTCATAACATGTACCTCGTATTATCCTCCATAGGTACATTACATCCTCCAACCTGTTCTTGCACCATTATCTCCTTTGATAATGGGGTCTTGATTGCTTACCCTTCTTGATTTTGTTGAATACTAGCTCACCCTTCCCTATTTCTAGCCCTTGACTTTGCCTCCTCTAAGTACGCCCTTCTTTCCTCAACTATCTAGGATGCAACCCTCAACTCTTATCGTCGTGTTACTTTACAACTAGTAGTGTAAAGCACATCATCATTAGCTCTACCACACCTTACATAATCTAACCTCCTATCCCCACCTTTCAATTTCATTCTAGTATCTCTAAAATCACAAAGCCATCTTTTTTATCTACAACCATTGTTGATTAACGTGGACAAAACCAAGGTTATGATCTTCAATAGGTCAAAGAATGTTATCACCGAGTAACACTTAAGCTTGGAGAGTGACAATTTTTTCAATCGAATGACATCCCAAGGAAACCTTGTATATACTTCCCCTCATTTCTAGGATGGTACCTACGGCAAAATAGTTAGTTGTAGTTTCTGGTAACCAACTTGGGGGGAACACCAAGTGAGGTCCAATAATATCTACAAAGGCAACAAGCCTAGGGACTTGAACCCAAGACCTCCTACTTGTAATTTACAACACTCAAGCTAACCCATCAGACTAGGAGGAGAGTGATATCAACTAGTCCTACACATATTTGGCGGTTCAATTTTGAAGGCTTAGATTTGGAATGTGGAAGTTTCTCCAACCTTGTATAAACAAGAGGTATGGCTCCCTCATGCTCCTTGAGAGAATGATTCCTGTTGCACAGGATTTTTCAAAGTTCCAAGGAAGTGGAAGTGCCAAATTTTTTCAACGACATCAGATCATCTATCAGCAGTCTTATATGTTATTGTAAACCCATTCTACAAGTTATATGATGTAAATGATCCGAGTAAAACCTTGAGTAATTGTAACAACCTAAGTAAGCCTATTATTTTGGCGTAAAGTTTCATCCTAGGAGGTTTTTCATCTCACTGACTCGTGTGTTTCTAAACACAGGTGGTCGGCAGAGTTTTTCCCTCCAACCAAACCCTAAAGCTAGGGTGGAATTCTTTGTCAAAGTCTTAGGTAAGCCCTAGTGTTTTAGTCGAATCTGATGTAAAAGTGATTTGAGAATAATTTAAGCTATTTGGCTAAATTATTTTATTGAAAATCACTTGGTCTACTAGATCATATCATGTCACAGATGGGGTATGTGTCTTGACGGTCTAACCAAATGTGTATTCCCCCTTTGAGGGTTGTAAATGTAAAATCTGATGTATTAGAGGGTGGAAAAATAATTAAATCCCCTCATGTGTAAATTAAGTAATTTTTTTGGCAAAATAAAATTAAATCCTAAGCCAAAAAATTAATTAATTAGAGTCAAAATTAAGAAGTCGTAGGAAAAATAATTCTCCAAGTGGAAAAATTCGTGGGTCTTTAAGGAATCAATTTTTAGAGGTCCTCCACCAAGGAAATATTGTATATTTCAAGAAAATTTGGACCCTTGGACCCTGGTTAAGTCAAAGTCAATTTTTTGAGGAAATTAGCTCAAAATAATTAATTTTGAGCTAATAAAAAAGAGATCATAAGCAAAATTCGAATTTTCTTCAAAAATAATGACTTCAACAACTAAGATTAAAAGATAATCAAGTATTATTTGACAGCCGAGATTATTTTGACAAGGATCAAAGAAACTAGCCGTTATTTTTCCACTTGGAGGATTTAGCTATAAATTAGAGAGTCAGTTGAGTCTATACCCATCTGATTTCTGACTAAGAAATTGCTGCTGAAGCATTTGTGTAAACTATTGTCTCGCTGGGAACTATTTTTCTGCCATAATAAAGACTTTGGGGTGCAACTCGAGGTGTACTTGTTCATTGATTTGTGGTATGTACTAACTACGGGCTTCCTATGTTGTGCTTATATATGATTATTTTGAGATAATTACATAGTGTTTGCAAGTACTTCAGTTCTTGGTTTCCAAGTTCACAAACTGTGGACAAGGATCATTTTGCTTGGATCCTAAGTATTTGTATGGTGGACTAAATCTTTGCTAAGGCTATAGTGTGCATGGGTTTTCTGAAGCATTTCTAGCCATTTATCAAGGAAAAAAGCCATAAATATTTTCCTTGAAATTTTTCAAATTTTAAAACCCTTGTATATTTTGTAATTTTGTGAACAGTTTTGTAAATTATTTTTGCTAACTTGGGTTGGGGTTTTAATAATTTTGTATATATTTGAGTTTTGGGTGTTGTATTTTTCATTTTTGCAAGTTGGATAAAGGGATCAAACTGAAGCAAAGCCAGATCTAGGCCCTTGAGGGTAAGATCTAGTCTCTAGGAAATTTCGCAGGGCTACCCACTGAAGATTTTGTAGCAGAGTTTAGATCTAGAAGAGAAAAAAAATTCTGAGACACGAGTTTTGCTTTTCAGCACTCCCGAGACTGGATCCGGCCTCCCCAAGGCCAATATCAGCCCCTTAGGCCTCTGCGTCAGCCTTTCTTCTCCTCTGCGTCATTTGTTTGGGCCTCTTAAGGCCAGCATCAGCCTCCCAAGGCTTCAGCCCTCCCCTGTGGGCCCAGCGTTAGAGTTTTAGGGCCAAATTTGGCCTGGCCGTGAGGCCTAGAGGCCTCGGCCTCCTTCTATGGCCCTCCTTTCCTAGGTCGTGGCCCTTGTGGGGCCCACAACATCCCTTTTAGGGCTTTTTTCCTTATCCAACCAGCCTTTTGGCCCCCTCTTCCTCTAGCGTTGCCTCTTTCTGGCCTTCTCTCGCCTCCTTGATCCTTGATCTACCCTCCTAGCAACCTCATCCCTCAACGCTGGTCTTCCTTGGCCTAGCGTTGGCTTCTCTTGGCCTTTTCTGCCCTAATTTTCCCTAAACCCTCATCTGGAATTTTTAGGACTGATTCCTTGGTGGTTTTGCAAATATTTGGTCTCCAAAATTTTGATTTTCAGGTGGCATCTCCATTCTAAAATTTTGGGTCATTTGGGCAAGTGCATCTACAAGGCCCAGGGCCTAGGGTTTGACCTCCAAACCCTTACTTTCTCTCTGTTTAATTACAGCAGTCAAAACAGTGATAATCTGGCTCTAAAATCACACATACGAATTGGTCAAAATTGTTCAAAATTACTAAATATTGATTTTCCTAAATTTTGGCCACTTGGACACCTTAGATCTAGCCTAGATCTAAATTTTTGCTTTGCTGGAATTACTACATAACTAAAAATATCAGATCTAGAATTTCTGAATCACACACTTAAAGAGGGTCAAAAAACTTGAAATTTTCAGTTCAGTGAAATATACTTATCTTTGGGCATATTTGGCACTTTTTCTAACATTATTAGCTTGTTGATCTGTGGTTTATTCACTGTTGTAATAAATAGATCAGATCTAGAATATTTCTGAATATTACATCTTAAGGAGGTTAACACATTTGATTCCTAAGTTGGCTAAGTTTATTTGGCAATTGGGTTACTTCTTGTGACATTGGGCAAACATATGCATTGTGAAATTGATATTTACTCATTGTTGTCATATAAGTCATTATTTGTTCATAAAAGGGTCAATGGAACATAAAATGTAAACGTGTTTTCATAGTCTCACTCTATTGTATCGTGTTCCTAGCATTGATATTGTGGAAGTGACTAAGATTGTGTTTTCCTTGTGAGTTTATATGGTACAAAGTTGCTAATTCACATCTAATAAGATCACTCTCTAAGCATATTTCAAATCTTTGGTTTAAGTACATAAATCTTTCCTAAGTCTCTCTAATCCAATTGGTATTGAAATAACTTGTCTCATTTGTGCATCTAATTGGTGGTGATCTAGATTGCATCTAAGTGTTCTTAACTTGAAAATTTGTAAATCATATCGTGTTGAAGAACATTGGCTAAGAACACTTATTGTCTTTTGTGGATAATGGTCATTGGCTTATCATGCTGAATCATTGGTTAATTGTTGCTCCATTGTTTATCTATATTTTTTGAGCAATCGCATCTTGTGGATATCTTTATTTCTTGTTGGCACTGTTGAAATCTAACTCTTGTTTTTTGGTTGAGATTACCTACTCTAAACATTGTGAAGTACTTAACATCATAACTTGGGTAAAATATACTTAAGTACTTGAAGGAACATTTAAGTAATCTCACCTAAAAGTCTCACTCATAATCTCTAGCACAAGCATGCTAGTTCTAGATTGCATTAAAATTCAACTCCTAGCATAAGCCAGGTTGATAGAGATCTAGGGCAACACTTTTCCAATTAGCTTGAGAGATTCAACTCTTCTTAGTGGTTAACACAGTGAACTTGTAGTTGTCTGAGCCATAGTCTCTTCAGCGCCAGAGACACTGGGTGGGTAGAACAAAGGGGGACGTATCGTTAATCATGTCACTGTTTGCTTCCCGTTGGCTTCCACTTCACAACCGACTCTGAACATTGTTTCTCAAAACAGCTAGGGGAGAGGTTCTATTTAGACTAAGCATATAACTAAAAATAACCAAGATCATTGCATCACACATAGATCCTAGGATTTGCATATCATATATGTTATCCAATCATTTAAGCAGCAGGGGTCCATCTGGTTACATGCTTCGATTTACAATAAGCAAGAATTGTGACTCCATTAGGCACTGGTCCCATACTTGAAAATATAATCTAATCAATAATCTTGCTCAAATTCAACCAAGTGGCTAGGCCACTGTTATGAATATAGTTCATAATAAGTAAATAAATCAAAATAAATGTAAATATTAAATAATCAAATAAGGATTATGTTAAGTAGTCAATAAGTTAGATAAAAGGCATGTCTAAAAGGCATGCCCACTCATGAAAGCCACCTGCCTAGGTCTATAAGCAGTGTAAATTTTTGTAGATGTTCTATGCTTGATGCAACTTTACTTTTATTACAGCAATCACTCAAACAGTTAAGTAAAATGTTGATAGAACATATAAGTGGATCTATGGAAGACAAACCAGAAACAGGAAAAATGTGATGGTGCGTTACGGCGGTCAACAGGATGCTTCAACCAGCAAAGTCTCCTTGATCAGCCAACCCAGAATGTGTCACAACAATCCTCAAATCAGTCACCAAGTCAACACAAGTCAACTCCAGAAAAGTCAACGCTGTCCAGAAAAGTCAACGCAGGGCAGCAACATAAAAGTCAACACAGCTCCAACTTCGGTCAACCTTTTGACCTCGGTTCTTGTGCCAATGTGTACGGCCTCCCAAAATCGAAGTCTCCAATAAATTTCAGCCTTTTTGGACCATGCGTTGACCAAAGTCAACGCTGGTCAAACTTTCTTGGAAACCCTAGCTGCATCAATCTGCGTCCTTCTTCTTGGCTGTACAAACTCGTCCTTTTTCCCACGTGTGCGCTGAATTCGTCCTCCAAGGAGCTCGTACTAAATTAGAGAAGAGAAGAAGATGTGTGATGAGTGAGTGCGAAATGCTCTCCAACTTTGACTGTATTTATATACATCATTGAGGTGTGTGACACATCTGCTGGGGGTGTAAAACCTTAAGGCCGACCTGCACATATAATTTATTATAAATAATAAATTCAAAATAAATGTTCTGCTCATCGGATTTAGATAAATTTTATATGGATCTTACACCTCTCCGAAAGAGGAATCCAATAAAAATATCAGTATCTTCATCTGAGCATCACAACATGGAGTTTGGACCTAGTTGTCCAATTTTAACACTCCCTCTCAACTAGGGAGAACTCCATCCATCAGTGCAATCAAACATCGTGCATCATCCCGCTGTAACTTGCTTTGCTGGCCTCTTTATTTCAGAACAGAAGTGGGTCAGTGACAAAGACATCACCCCCGGCTGACAAGTTCAGCCCAGAGGTCCGAAACCTCTATCAGACTCACAAAGAGTCTCCAACCAACCCGAAGTTGGTTCATCTGACCCGGAGTCAGGCAGAGGTCCGAAACCTCTATCAGACTCACAAAGAGTCTCCAACCAACCCAAAGTTGATTCATCTGACCCGGAGTCAGGCGGAGGTCCGAAACCTCTATCAGACTCACAAAGAGTCTCCAACCAACCCGAAGTTGGTTCATCTGACCCGGAGTCAGGCGGAGGTCCGAAACCTCACTATACTTGATCCCAGATCAAGTGCTTGGACCGTGCCATCCTAGATAGAGAGTACGGCAATCTCTGATGCGTCCATCAGTCTTTGCTACTAGTCTCTAGCCTTTCCCACCTCATTGGCCAAATGAGAGGTACTTCCCATGAGCCCTGAACTCAATGGGTAGGATGCATACGGGGCACATATAATGAGAGGTGAACCAACTCAAAATCACAACGGTGGGGTCCAAGCACACCAACAAGGTTTGGCAAGCCTAGCCTTGTGGTTGCCTATAGCTCCGAGAAGCTCTCCCCAAAGCCCCCCAGAGCTCCCAGAGCTCATCGTCCAACAGGACCCACATCATAGGGTCGTTCCACGATACCAAGATTCTCACGGAACGTTAGGAACTTGACCTTCCCCAGGGGCTTAGTGAGAATATCCGCGACCTGCTCATCAGTTCCTATATGATCGAGCCTTACGGCGCCTCGCTGTACCATATCCTGAATGAAATGATACCTGATATCAATATGCTTGGATCAGTCGTGGAACATAGGATTCTCAGTCATGCGAATCCCACTCTGGTTATCACAGAGTATCACGGTGGTATCTAGCACATGTCCAAACAGCTCACTAAAGAGCTTTCGCAACCAAACTGCTTCACAATAGGCCATACTCGCTGCAATGTATTCAGCCTCAGCGGTGCTCAAAGCCACTGACTTTTGCTTCCTGCTCATCCATGAAATCGAAGCAGAACCAAGATTGAAGCAGCATCCCGATGTGCTCTTACGATCCACCACACTGCCAGCCCAATCGGCATCAGTATATCCACGAAGTGTTACACTCCCGACAGTGTATCTCAGCCCATGGTTTATCGTGCCCCGAAGACATCTCAGCAGATTCTTGGCACCAACCCAGTGAAAGTGATGAGGCTCAACCATCTGTTGGCTCAAAGTGTTCACTGCAAAACATATATCTGGACGGGTGTTCACTAAGAACATCAGAGCTCCTATGAGTTGACGATACTCAGTAGGATTGGCCAATACAGGCCCAGCAGCGCTGCCACTCAACTTCTTGAAGTTGAGTTCCATTGGTGTTGACACGGTCTTGCAGTCCACCATACCAAATCTTTCCAGAAGTTTCACAATGTGTTTTCCTTGAGAAAGGAAAATCTCTCCAGGTCTCTGTCAGACCTCCAAGCCTAGGAAATAGTGCATCAATCCTAGGTCCTTCATCTCGAACTCAGCAGCGAGCTCCCTCTTGCATTGATGAATGAGAGGGTCAGCACCTGTCAGGAAGAGGTCGTCCACATACAGCACCAGAATGAGAGGCTTCCCTGGGACAACCTTGAAGTAAAGGTTCGGATCAGCATTACTTCGGGTGAAGCCCAGCTTCATCAAGTAGCTATCCATCCTCTCGTACCAAGCTCTGGGTGCTTGCTTCAACCCATAGAGGGCTTTCTTCAACCTGCAGACATGAGTGTCCCGATCCTAAACTTCAAATTCCAGAGGTTGTTCTACATACACCTCTTCTTTTATTGTACCATGCAGAAAGGCGGTCTTGACATCCATCTGATGAAGACTCCAACCTTGCGTAGCAGCAAGGGCTATGATTGATCGAATGGTGGTATATCGTGCCACAGGTGCAAATATGTCATCATAATCTACTCCTTCCTTTTGAGAGAAGCCACGGGCAACAAATCTTGCCTTGAACTTTTCAGCGCTTCCATCAGATCCATGTTTGATCTTGTAGAGCCATTTTGCGGTGACAACTGTTTTGTCCTTCGGTCTTGGAACCACATCCCAGACATCATTCTTCATTATGGACTCATATTCTTCGTGCATAGCATCCTTCCAGACTTGATGCTTTACGGCTTTCTCAAAAGATCCAGGTTCAGATTGTACAATGGTACTCAAGGCAGCCAGATACCCTTGGTATCTACACGGCTTCTTGCTTTCTCGGAATGTCGCCCTTGGGGCAGCATGTCCCTCAGCATCTTCGAGGGTGTCCCTGAGCCATGATGGTCTCTTTCCCAGTGAAGGAGATGGATCAATTGGGTCCATTGGTCCTTCAATATCAGGCATTGTCTCATCCTGCGGTCCTTCTTGATTTCCAGGCCTTTCTTCATGATTTTCTTCAGATCTTGGAAGATCTACTACTTTCTTCAGGGAAGCATCTTCGTCAAAAGTGACATCATGGCATATCTCTACTTCCCTTTGACCAGGTACATAGACTCTATAGGCTTTAGAAGTTTCATGTAGCAGCGGAATTCGTAGATTTGAATACTGTAGCAGCAAGATTTGTAGATTTGTAGACTTAATAGCAAGAGCAGATTTAATTATAAAAATACACGAGGTATTTATAATAATAAATATTTATTGATATGATATATGACATGATTGAATGATTACAATGAAGTCCTGCTTTTATACCTATGCAGGTACCTTTTCACGAATGGGCATGTCTTTTAGACATGCCTTTTCATTAACCTAATGACTATTTAGCATAATCCTAATTGATTAGCTAATAATTACATTTATTCTATTTTATTCTATTAATGACTATATTTAATACTTAAGTTATGAATTAGGTTCATAACATTGCCTCCTTCTCGGAAAGCTTTGTCCTCAAAGCTTAACTTTTCGATAATTTCTTTTACTTGAGATTATCTGCTAGACATGTCATTAAGCACTGGTACTTCCATTGTATGATTCTCTTGTACTTTGTTCATAAATCTCTTTTTTTTTTTTAATTTAATAATAATAATATAAATTATTATTATATAGATTTTATATATATATATATATATATATATATATATATATATATATATAATTGTTATATAAATTATAATATATATAATTATAATTTATATTTGTTTTAATTATGATTGTAATTAAAATCGACTTATCCACCGTCCCCGTATAATTACAACCCTGTATATATTTTAATGTTCCAATCGTATTACGTTCAGATCGTTTAACGTTCAAATGTATCAGCCACCATATAATTACGACCTTCTGTAATTATATTCCAACCGATTAATAATGTTAATGTTCCAACCGATTACTGTGCAGGTCCGTTCGAACAGTCACCACGAACCCCACGAGCAGTCACCACGGAATTATAACCCGTCCAAAAATAAAAATAAAAACACGCTGCAATTTAACCGACCACGGCACTGTGACAGATGGACGGCTACAGCGGATACTGATGGATAGATGATTATTGCCCAAGTGACAAGACGGACGACCCAGATCTTTTTGGGTTCTGTTTGCGTTGTCTCCGGCATTAGTCGGAACAGAAGGTTAAGAAGAAGTGGCGGAGGAGAAGTAATGTTGGATGTTCCAGATGCTCCACTGCTATTCGGATTTTCATTTCTGTCGGAATTACTCACAAACATGACTTTGCATTTCTTCAACACGTATTCCAATGATATCTCTTCGGATTCAGAGCGACCAGCGTAGAAGACTTCGCCGTCCATAAACTGGGTTATTGCCTCGGGGGGTTTTATATGGTTATCATACACGAGTTATGTGCGGCCGTCAATTATAATGTGTTCAGGCCTGTCATACCACTCAACTTTGAGAGCATTCGTGTCATTATTTATTGCTCTAACTTCTGCAACATAAGGTGATGACCACAGATGTGAAAATATTTCTACAAAATCGCCCACAGAAATAACATGTTTCTTAACATATTCATGCCGTTCAATTTCTTCTTCATCAATAAAACCACGATCAAGGACATGCTGCAACAACTCATCTGTAGCAGCATTCGACGGAGCACAGACAAGCATTCGTGGTTTAGGACAAAGTTTATGTAGCATAGGAAACAGATTTTGATCCATATTCTGTAAAACATCCTCAATGGATCCTGTGCCAGTACCCCCAAAGCTATTCAAATTATCACTGGCTTGCCTGTAGCTTTCAGGTGCAAGTTTCTTAAGCAATGCACCATAATAGTGTTGATATTGGACAAGATGAATTACATTTAACATTCCCCACAGCGTATGTGTCTTTCCAGTCCCTGGAGGCCCTTGTACCAAAGGGAAAGGCCAAGGCTCCTGCCGCCTAGCAGACCCAACTCCATTCATAACAGCAGCAGTATGCATAGCAGCCCACTGAATAGCTGCAAGCTGTGGCGTATTGAATGTCCTATGAAGATGTTTCGTAAAATTTGATGTAAAACATTCAGGCATTGCTGGAGACTGCTCCTCATGCTTAGGAAAGTACTCTGGGCTAGGATCTAAAATTGCTCTTTGCTTTTGGGTATTAAGACGCCGAAAAGCATGCAAAGCCACATATTCCCTTTGAGTTGTGGCAAGGGATCCAAGGACTGTTAGGTACCAAGCTGGGTTCTTTTGAAGTTTCATTAGAATATGATCATCGCTTGCTTTGCTGTTGTGATCAAATGTATCCCCCACATAGAAATGAACAATAGCTTCATCAAGATCACGAGTATCAATTTGTGCGTATTTGTGAACAGTGCCAGCTCCTCTAGCAGTTAGGTCACCACCTTTAGCTTCAAGATCACCTACGTTCCCAGAACTGATCCTCTTAAACCTACCTGGTCCTGGCTTTGGTGTAGATAATACAGCCACATCATTTTTATTTGGATCATCATCATAAATATTTTGTTCAATATCTTTTTCTTTTATTTGAACTGTGGCAATTTCATTTCTTGTATAAAAGGCACATTTATGTCCTGTGAAATATTTGTCTCCACATTTCCAACATTTCCCTTCTTCTTTACTTTCAATAGTTGATTGTTTTCCTTTATTACGCATTGGTGGGGGAATGTATTTGGATGGCTTTTCCATGGGTGTTTTACTTGATTTTTCCTTGGCATAACTAACTGCTTTCTCATTATTACCGCATTTTTCATCTTTTTGTTTGTCATGATTTTCTTCTCTATTACGAGAAATTTTTTTAAGATCTGCAGAAATTTTTTTACAACCGTTTGTGACTTTTGCCCAAGAATTCTCTAATTTCTGAAGTTTTTCTTGAATTTTTCTAATCTTCTCAATTATTTTGGGATCTTCACATAATGACACATAGTGTGGTAGTTTATGTCCATAGGCTTGTAAACTATGTTCGTAGGCTTGTAAAACAATGTTATGTGCCATTGCTTCAACTTGTCCTCAATATGGCTCTGATATAGTTCCGATACCACTGTAGCAGCGGAATTCGTAGATTTGAATACTGTAGCAGCAAGATTTGTAGATTTGTAGACTTAATAGCAAAAGCAGATTTAATTATAAAAATACACGAGGTATTTATAATAATAAATATTTATTGATATGATATATGACATGATTGAATGATTACAATGAAGTCCTGCCTTTATACCTATGCAGGTACCTTTTCATGAATGGGCATGTCTTTTAGACATGCCTTTTCATTAACCTAATGACTATTTAGCATAATCCTGATTGATTAGCTAGTAATTACATTTATTCTATTTTATTCTATTAATGACTATATTTAATACTTAAGTTATGAATTAGGTTCATAACATTTCACTGTAGCCCACAAACATTCCTTTCTTCCTAGAAGCATCCAGCTCACTTCTCTTTTCTTTTGGCACATGAAAATAAACAGGACATCCAAAAATTCTAAAATGAGAGACATCAGGTTTCTTACCAAAGAAAACCTCTTCGGGAGTTTTGGAGTCCAAAGCGGAATGAGGGCATCGGTTTTGAATGTATACAGCAGTATTTGTAACTTCTCCCCACAGAAACTTCGGTAGACCCTGGTCACATAGCATGGCACGGGCAGTTTCCACAGTAGTCATGTTCTTGCGTTCAGCAACACCATTCTGCTCAGGAGTATAGGCAGTAGTAGTCTCCCTCTTAATGCCAGCTTCTCTGCAAGAGTCCTTGAACTCATTTGACTCATATTCAGTGCCATTGTCGTTCCTCAAAATCTTGATCTTCTTTCCTGTCATATTTTCCACCAAGGCTTTGAAGGTACGGAACCACATGAAAGCCTCATCCTTCTTCTTCAAGAAGTATATCCAGGTTTTGCGGGAGAAGTCATCAGTGAATGTCATATAGGAAGAACATCCTCCCAGGGATGTCACAGGCAGCATGCCAGATAGATCAGAATGGACCAGTTGCAAAATATCAGATGTCTTTGTGACACTAGAGGGGAAAGGTCCCCTTGTATGCTTTCCTTCGGCACAACCCTTACATACACCTTCATGATTATTTCCAAAGTCGGGCATCCCTGTCACCACCTTCCTTGCTTCGGGAAGGGCCTTGTAATGAAGGTGTCCAAACCTTCGGTGCCATAGTTCAATTTGTCGCATAGTATCACATGTCATAGCTCCTAGTGGACTTCCTTCAACCTGGTAGAGTGTTCCAACTCTAAAACCAATCACGATAGCTTCCTTGAGATTCTTCTTCCACATGCGCACCTTTCCATCAATAAATGCCACATTGAAGCCTTTGTCTTCAATTGTTGATATAGACACAAGGTTTTCTTCAATTTTGGTACATAGAGTACATCCTGCAAATGTAGGACTTTTCCTTGAGACAAGTGGAGGGTCACAGTCCCTATCCCTCTCACGGGATATGTGGCATTATCTCCAAGGATAATTTCCAGATTGGTATCCTTCTGAACCATGTCAGAGAGTGCTTCCTTGAACCCAGTGATGTGTCTTGAGGCACCACTATCTATCAGCCAGACATCCAAGGTGTCGGGCGGGGATGCAGCAGACAGAGCAAATACAAGAATATATTCATTTCTTTTATCAACAACATTTGACTCCTCATACCTGGAGTTTCTAGACCTTTTAGAAGATTGATTGTATCCGCCAGAGGGAGCCTTCCTCTTTCCTTTGGATCTGTCGTTTCTTTGATTTCCATTCCTCCAGTTGTTGTTGTTGTTGTCACTATCGGGAGAATCCTTCTTGAAGGGACATTCTCTAGCATAGTGACCAGTCCTATGACAAGTGAAACACTTACCCTTCTTTCCTTGGGCCCTTGTTCTTCCTTTGTTCTTAGAACCACCAGAGTTCTTCTTCCTAGAATGAGCAGCATAGGCAGCATTTCTGTCATTTTCATATTCCTTCATTCTTGTCTCTTCTTGCATGCATCTGGACAGTAGCTCGTCAAAGTTAGGAATAGTACTATTATTGAGAATGGTAGTGGTGAATACTTTCCATTCATATGGGAGTCCTCCAAGTGCGGTGAGTACCATCTCACGATCGGCTATTGTCTCCCCAATAGCCAGCAGATTGTTCCTAATCTCGGTCAATTTCAGAAAGAATGTTTGGACAGACTCATCCCTGCCTTTCTTCAGATTCTTCAATTGATTCTTCAAGAATAGCACTTGATTTACATTGTTTACCTTGAACATTAGGATCAATTTATCATACATCGCTTTGGATGTACCCAACTCAGAGATGTAGGCCACTAGGCTTTTATGAATGGATTTCCTGATCATCAGCTTTGCTTTGATCTCCCCCTTCTTATACTTGGTTTTAGCAGCAGCAGTAGCATTGGATGGAGGTTCTTGTATCTTACCCAGTACATGGTCCATGAGATCATGGTCTTCCAATTTGAGATCTAATATCATCTTCCAAGCATGGAAGTCATCTCTTCCAGTCAGCTTGTCATTCTCCTTGAATTCATAACTTGTGGAACCCATTTTCTTAGATGGTGATTGCTAAAGTTAGGGCTTGTCTTCACCTGAGCTCTGATACCATGTAATTTTTTGTAGATGTTCTATGCTTGATGCAACTTTACTTTTACTACAACAATCACTCAAACAGTTAAGTAAAATGCTGATAGAACATATAAGCGGATCTATGGAAGACAAACCAGAAACAGGAAAAATGTGATGGTGCGTTACGGCGGTCAACAGGATGCTTCAACCAGCAAAGTCTCCTTGATCAGCCAACCCGGAATGTGTCACAACAATCCTCAAATCAGTCACCAAGTGAACACAAGTCAACTCCAGAAAAGTCAACGTTGTCCAGAAAAGTCAACGCAAGGCAGCAACATAAAAGTCAACACAGCTCCAACTTCGGTCAACCTTTTGACCTCGGTTCTTGTGCCAATGTGTACGGCCTCCCAAAATCGAAGTCTCCAATAAATTTCAGCCTTTTTGGACCCTGCGTTGACCAAAGTCAACGCTGGTCAAACTTCCTTGGAAACCCTAGCTGCAGCAATCTGCGTCCTTCTTCTTGGCTGTACAAACTCGTCCTTTTTTCCACGTGTGAGCTGAATTCGTCCTCCAAGGAGCTCGTACTAAATTAGAGAAGAGAAGAAGATGTGTGATGAGTGAGTGTGAAATGCTCTCCAACTTTGACTGTATTTATATACATCATTGAGGTGTGTGACACATCTGCTAGGGGTGTAAAACCTTAAGGCCGACCTGCACATATAATTTATTATAAATAATAAATTCAAAATAAATGTTCTTTTCATCGGATTCAGATAAATTTTATATGGATCTTACACCTCTCCGAAAGAGGAATCCAATAAAAATATCGGTATTTTCATCTAAGCATCACAACATGGAGTTTGGACCTAGTTGTCCAATTTTAACAGCCTCGTTGTAAGATTCATCATAACTTATACATTTTATATATAATAAATTATTATTACAAAATACCTTGTGTATTTTTACATTTAAGTCAACAAGCCTACAGTTCTGTTGTTTCAGTGGTATCAGAGGCGTCAAGTTATATATGTCAAGATGATAAGCACAAGATCAAGGAATTATTAGCGAATAAGCTTTGAGGAAAAAGCTTTTCGAAGAGGGAGGCAATGTTATGAATATAATTCATAACAAGTAAATAAATAAATATAAATGTAAATATTAAATAATCAAATAAGGATTATGTTAAGTAATCATTAAGTTAGAGAAAAGGCACGTCTAAAAGACATGCCCACTCATGAAAGGCCACCTGCCTAGGTGTATAAGCAGGGACTAGTTGTAACATTCACCATCACTTATACATTTATATATAATAAATTATTATTACAAAATACCTCGTGTATTTTTACATTTAAGTCAACAAGCCTACAGTTTTGTTGTTTCAGCCACTCATCCGTGTCTCCCAAGCAAGTTGGTTCCCAACTTGTCTTCCTTCACCTCATTTCATAGGGACTACCCCCCATAGCCTATTGTTGGGAGACAGCTAAAACGGAGTGGGCGAGGATCAAAGTGATAGCCCCCGCCCTAAGCGGTTGTCGCGGTGCCTATACAATCTGGGCGACAACAATTCCAAAATATTTTCAAGACATCATTCAAGATGGATTTGTTGAAACCACTATCAGAACCACGGTCCTTTATGGTTCGAAGCTATGGGCACCTTGTCAATTAGATTTAGATTGAGTGTGACAAAGTAAATCTAGGCCCTCATGCTTCCTCGCATCATCTCAAGCACAAAGACATTACTGTAACCCATTGTCCAAGTGGAGTTTCCAACCCACCTTTTCAAGATTTATTCCATTTGTTTACTTGTGTTTCATCTTCAGCATTTTCAAAGTTTTGTAGATTCAACTATTGATAGAGTTGCATACCCTTATCTTTCTTGTTGTTATTTGGAGGAATAACCCTAGCAAGTCCCTTGAGGAAGAATCAATATCAGTTGGTGGATGTTACGCATCTCTTGCAGTATGTGGCTGTTGAGATTTTGGGGTGTTGGGGTAGCATCAGATGTGCTCTAGCTCCCAAACTTTGTGGAGGGACTAGAGTACATGTGATCTCCAAGACCCGGAAAGCGATTTAAGAAATTATATCCTGTTTAAGAGATATTTAATTAATTAATCTTTTTAATTAAGGACCCTAAGTCTAACTTAGGAAAATTAAAAGATTAAAGTTAATTAAATTAAACATGTGATGAAAATGACTTAAGTCACACGAATCAAGCACCTTCTAATCTTAGCCGTCGATTCAAGATTAGATCACGGTCGTTGATGTTTCAACTAGAAAAGTATAAGAAGAGGGCTTGGGCTCAGTTGGAGAACACACACAATGGCAGAGCACTGAGACTAAGCTGGAATTCTAGGGCGTGGTTTGCTAAGAATTTCAGAAGTGTTTTAGCTGCAGCGAGGGGTAGTATTGGCAGAGAAGCAGCGGACCAAGAGTACAACGAGGGCAGAGAAGCAGCGGACCAGAGCAGCTCAAAGGAAGCAGCAGCTACGCAGAGCAGCCATAGCCCAGCAGGGGCAGCGCAGACGAAGCAAGAGGCCAAAAGGGTTGACGCAGTGCCATAGAAGGTTGACGCAGTCCCAGGAGGACTGACGTTGGTCAGCCAGGACAGCGCAGGGGCAGCGTAACCCAGTCTGGGGTGACGCAGGCCCTTCCTGAGCAACGCAGGGGCTGACGCGGGCCATCAAGGCTGACGTAGAGGGCTTCAGAATAGCACTCGGGTTTCTGCAGACCAGAAAAGGCCGAGTTCTGTAAATCCCATTTGAGGGTGTGAATCAGTCAGTTTTTTGTCTCCAGAACAGAGGTATAGTTGCAATCTTTTATTTCTCTGTCGAGTTAACGAGTTCGATGCCCAGATCTGTTGTACTTAGATTCTGCTTAATAATAAAACCCTCCAGCAGCCAGAAGACCGGCTTTCCCGCATTGGATTTTTCCGGGGACAGTTGTCCAGAAAATCCTTGTGTGTCACTTTGTCATTGTGCATGTTATTCAATTTAGATCTGTATGTGTAGGTTGTTAATGTATTTACTTCGATGTTAATGCTGAAGATTTCATATTAATAACTTAATGTAAGTAGGAGAAGTAAATCAGAAATTTGACAATAGGGTTTATGTTTGAGCATATTCAGAAATTTTCACATGGTATCAGAGCGATTGCAGATCTAGCTAAATCTCCAGCAAGAAGGTTGAAGAATCTGTGTTGCAGAAAGCAGCAGAGAAAGCAGCAGCAGCAGCAGAAAACCCGGAAAGGGCAGCGCAGCAGTAGAGGAATGTAGAGGCAACAGAGCCACACAGAGGGCTGACGCAGTCCTTACCTGGTGACACAGAGGCAGCCCAAAGCCACCCAGAGGGACGCAAGAGCAGCCTGAAGATCTTGGATCTTCGTTCAGAATATCATCAAATTAGAATGAAGACTGAAGATATTCCGAAAACAGCGTTTCGAACTCATGAGGGTCATTATGAATTTTTGGTCATGCCTTTTGGCCTTACCAATGCATCTTCTAAATTTCAAGGGTTGATGAATTCCATTTTCAAACCCTTCCTTAGAAAATTTGTGCTAGTATTTTTTGATGATATACTAATCTACAGCAGGTCTTGGAAGGATCATGTTCAACATGTTGACAGGGTGCTCAAGTTATTGGATGAGAAACAATTATATGCAAAAACATCCAAATGTTTCTTTGGAGTACAAGAGGTGGAATATTTGGGTCATATTGTATCTCACGAGGGTGTTAAAGTAGACCCTAACAAAATTAAAGCCATTAAGGAATGGAAAGTTCCCACAACCATAAAGCAGTTGCGAGGATTTCTCGGGTTAACAGGGTATTATCGCAAGTTTGTTAAGAATTATGAGAGAATAGCAGCACCTCTAACAACATTATTGAAGAAAGATGCATTTTCATGGACTCCTGAAGCAACTAAGGCCTTTGAACATCTTAAAGAGGCAATGTGCCTAGCACCGGTCTTAGCTACGCCAGACTTCACAAAAACCTTATTGTGGAATGTGATGCCTTAGGAAATGGAATTGGTGCAGTTTTAATGCAGGAAGGAAGACCCATTGCTTTTGAAAGTCGTCCAATCAAAGGAAAGTATTTACAGAAACCTATTTATGAGAAGGAAATGTTAGCAATACTGCATGCACTAAAGAAATGGCGAACTTACCTAATGGGAAGACACCTCAAGGTAAAAAATGATCATGATAGTCTTAAACACTTTTTGGAACAAAGACTATCTTCAGAAGAGCAGCAAAAATGGGTCACAAAGATGTTGGGTTATGACTTTGAAATCGTCTACAAAAAAGGGAAGCTAAATGTTGTTGCAGATGCACTCTCAAGAAAGGATGAAGAAGTGGAAGCATTGCTTTGTGCCATTTCTATTATCCAACCAAATTGGATAACCGAAGCAAGGGATGAATGGAAGAAGGACGAAGAAATGTGGACACTCATTCAAAAGTTGCAGCAAGATCCTAGTACATCTAATACATTTAGTTGGAAAAATGATTCCTTATGGTACAAAGATCGCTTATATCTTTGTAAGAATTCCCAACTAAAACAAAAGATTCTTCTGGAATTGCACACTTCTTCTTTAGGAGGACACTCAGGATTTTTAAAAACTTACCACAGGGTGAAGAAAGAATTTTTTTGGGATGGCCTTAAATCTGATATTCAAAAGTTTGTGGCGGAATGTTTGGTTTGCCAGCAGAATAAAGTGGAGACAATTAAGACCCCGGGACTTCTACAACCTTTATCCATTTCAAGTCAACGTTGGGAGGAGATTTCAATGGATTTTATCACAGGTTTACCGAAGTCCGAAGGCAAGAATGTCATCATGGTGGTAGTTGATAGACTTACCAAGTATGCACACTTTTGTGCATTATCTCATCAATTTAAAGCAAGTACAGTTGCTACTACATTTGTGGACAGAATTCAAAAGCTACATGGAAGCCCAAGGGTTATTGTGAGCGACAGAGATCCCATTTTTACGGGAAATTTTTGGACGGAGTTATTTTCTTGTTTGGGTAATCAATTAGCTCATAGCTCATCTTATCATCCTCAATCTGATGGTCAAACAGAGATAGTAAATAAATGTTTGGAAGGATATCTTCGTTGTTTTGTATCTGATAAACAAACACAATGGGTCAAGTGGTTACCTCTCGTTGAATGGTGGTATAGCACTTCCTTCCATACTGCAGCAAAAATGACCCCATTTATGGCACTTTATGGATATCATCCACCATCCATCACATCATATTTAAGGGAAAATTCGAAGGTTCAAGCAGTGGAAGATCACATCGAGCATCAACAAGAAGTTCTCCAACTCTTAAAGGATAACCTGAATTTGGTACAAAATCGAATGAAACAACAGGCAGATCAACATCGCAGCGAGAGAAGTTTTGATGTAGGAGATTGGGTATTTTTACGGCTACAACCATACAAACAAATGTCCCTCAAGCAAGCTAAGAAGGATAATAAATTATCACCAAAGTACTATGGTCCTTACAAGGTGTTGCAAAAGATTGTTACTATGGCATACAAATTGGAGCTTCCTGCTTCTTCGCGAGTACATCCAGTTTTCCATGTTTCATGCTTAAAGAAGGTTATAGGTGAAAATCTTCCAGTTCAAACAGTATTGCCAGAACTTGATGGGGAAGGGAAAACCATATTGGAACCTGAAGCAGTCATGGAAAAAAGAACTCGACAACTACGGAATCGATCAATTTCAGAGTATCTCATCAAGTGGAAGAACTTACCCACTGAAGATTCTACATGGGAGGATGAGAATTTTATACAGAAGCACCCAGAGCTACTCAAGCGTTGAGGACAACCCTTTTTTGAAGGAGGGGAGCATGTTAGGTCCCTATATTACTAGTATAGTCCCTTATTTTTGTTAGTGTAACTCCCTTATTGTTATTGTAACCCCCATATTGTTATTATTGTGCCCTTACATTATTATTGTTAGGTCGGCTAGGATTAAATTGTGGCCCCACTAGGATTACATTGTGGCCCCATGGACTCCTATATATAGAAAAGAGGTTTTGTCATTTGTATCATCCAAGAATTGTTCATGCATGTAATGTATTGGAGGTTGCCCCTCGAAGTGGCTTATTTCTAAGGCATTGATATCTCTTTTCTTCTATTTTTGGAGCTAGTTTCACAACACACCCGTTCTGGTTCAAGTCTTATTTCTACTACAGTCGCCATCTCATCCTATAACTAATTGATCCTAGTCAATAAGAAGTTATACCCGCACCCTTGGACATCCATGTGCTGTGTAGCTAGTCCCTCTGTACCACCTTTTGACTCTGATAATCGCTCTAGTACATCTTGGTGAGTGCATCCCACATTCTTCCATTGTCATCTTCTCGGACAAATGTGGAATAATGTGGTCTTTGACTCCATCCAAAATAATCCTCTACACCCTCGCTTCTTTCACCACATGCAGGTTTAGGGCAATTGGATCTGAAACTAGTGGAACAAATGTGGTGTTGACAAAGCTCCACAATTTATTTTCCTTGAGAATGGGGATAATTCTAACCCTGCACTGAAGATAGTTCAAGGACCCTTCCAGTATGTCTTCATATTGAATGCTAGTAACCATCATAAACTAAAGTTTAAACTTTAAACCATTAAACACTTGCTTGCTGAAGGCTTGCAATTCCTTGCGCTGGTACCTAAGTCAAACTCTCTTGGTTTCCTACCCAGAAACTACTGCTCTAATCCCAAGTTAGTTTTCTAGAACCCAGGTCAGATTTAATGACCAATAAATTTTCTCAAAACAGAAATAAAATGATTTATTCAGATTTGAAATTCATGATAAGAAATACATTGGGTTCCGAACTTGGTATACACAGCAGAAATAAATAAACAGTAAACCTAGCACATAAAAAATACTTGACACAATTTTAACCTAGAAACCCCAATGTGGGGAAAACCAGCAAATCAGGGCTTCTTATTCAGCTTCAGAAAATTGGTCACAATAAGTACACTACAGGAATTTACAGCAGCAAATTTACTTAAGGAGTTTCCCTGTATAGCCCAGCTCTGTGCAGCCTCTTCAGCCCAGCTAACTCATTGTTTGGCCCCAACATAATTCGGCCTGTACATTCAGGTGGCATTTTGTCTGTATGACCTAGCAGAACTGGCCTGTGCGACCCAACAGAAATTAGCCTATACAGCCCAGCCAAATCAACCTAGCAATCTTGCCTAGTACGGCCCAGTTAATTCAGCCTAGCTCGACCTAGTCAAATCGACCCAATTTTGCCCTGTCAAATTGGCCAAGTTCTGCCCTGCAGAATCGACCTGTTCAGCCTAAGTAATTCGGCTTGCTTCTTGCCTGGTCGCTGCTCCTGAAATTAGCCTATTCGCCACTCCTCGCTTTGTTGTCAATTTGACCCTCTACTCCAGTTGAATGCCCAATTCTTGTGCCAAGCAGTCAACATTTCAAACAGCCTATTTCCTCTTTTATAATTTTCTGACCAAATCTCCAAAGTGATGGAGGGCTGAGATTGCATCTCCACACTTGAGATCTACGGTCAGGATATAATCTCAAGTTGACCCTTTTAATTTTATAAAAATTGCCCAAAGAAGTCAAAAATTAAATTAATAACTCTATGCCTAAGGTCCAAACTTAGGAAATAATTAAATAATTGTTGTCAGAGAATTTCTGGTGATTTTTTGCATGTCGTGGCACTTGACCAATGCAGAATCACCTTCCAAACTACATTTTCAACATTATAGGGCTGATGTCACTCTCTTTACTGTTGTTTATGCATATCTAACAGCCATACAACTATTTATCCTAGCCTATACCTAGCCTCTACTTGAATGTCCTGTTTCTTTCTTGTTGAAAATCATTTTTTGGCCTTTTCTAAGGCAGCTATATGACATTGTACGCAAACCCTAACCTATACCTATTACCAACCCATCTAGTCGTCTGGGCTTACAGTACTTGAACCTTAGCATAGAAAACCTACGCCATCTTCAGCCTTTCCAAGTACTTTATCCATCTTTAGATCCTCTAACAATTTATCATCTTGAGCCCTAGTATTAGAATACTGTTATAGGTGATTTAGGGAAACCTCACTCGTTTAAATCCCACTAAAGAGCAGGAGGAAGGCTGATGAGGTGATAGTGTCAACCCTTCTTTACTGCTTCCATAAGGTCTGGCCCCACACTGGGTGAGGATTTGCACTGGGCCTAATCCAGCACAACTCCTAGAAATAGTTCATATACAAATATTTCAGTCAGAAATCTGTCCCAAGTAAATGATTTCTAAATAGTATACCCCCACTGCACCTCATTTCAATCATCACCCTCATTCAATGTGTACATAAAATTGCGCATGATTCATATCTCTGGATAATTAATAAGGACAAGATCCATCATGTATACTGCTGCACTACAGTTGATGATGTCATTTTGCCAATAATGCCAGAATTCAGTGTTTCAGGAGAGTGACACCCCCCTTGCTGGAGCAAACTACATTTATTGTCCATTTCTCAGCATATTGAGATATATCATATTAGTAAGAATTAATTGTGCAGCACATATGTTTGAGGGACAATGGTCCTGATTTGTTGTAGAAATAGTCCAGCCGCTTGCATTGTACCATACTTTTCTGGTAAACAGCAGTGTCAATTTGTCATAGCAGATTCTTCTCCAACATTTAGCAACACTTTAGTATCTTCAATCCAAAAGTCACTCATACACTCTCATTGCCTTTTTGCCAAGGTGTCATAGTTCACTTATTTCTGCAAGCGCTATGACCTATAGAGCATCTATGGGCTCCATTGTTTGCTTATTGAATCAATAAAACATGAGAATGATATGGCAGCTAATGGTTATAAGTTACATGTCTAAGCTTTGTTTTCAGTGCATTTTGTTTATACATGACATCGATGATTATTTCCTTTGGGATTTCTTTTACAATAAATCAAACCTTAATATAACAAGAAGGAATGTGATTTAGATTTTATACATTCTAAAAACAGAAAAAATTGATAATGAATGAACTAGAATAAGAGAAAAGGGGGCAATTCATCACAAGTTTATTTCTAACTCAACAATTTACCTTATACACATAGGAGGTGCACTATGGCCACTTCTGTACTTTAAGAGTCGTGCTTCTCCATCAGTTGTGTCAAAGATCCACATCTAAAAATGACATGGAAAATTTTAGTTTTATTCAAGACTAGTGAAATTGATACATCGCATGATTTCCTTTTCAAGAATGGAAAACTACTTTAAACAATAGCAAACTGAAGTCAATAAAACATATAACAACCAAAGCAAAGAGCATGCATTAAAGTAGGAGAAACATTAACCCATAATAAAATTGAGGCTAAAATATGAGTAATTCTCAAAATATAACAGCACTTCCACCTAAACATGGAACACATATTGCTGAGACTAGTCTTTACCTTGATTGAATTATCTGTTGCAGAACTCATGAGAACAGGTTCATTTGCAAAAAAATGAAGAGAACATACTGAAGAATCATGAGCATCTTTTATTACAGACTGCAACTTTTTTTTTTCAAGGTTCCATATACTTATCACCCCAGAGGAACCTCCAGCTGCTAAAAGAGGTTGCCCATCTGTAGAAGAGGGCAATCAAAATGTTAAAAATAACATATAAAGAAACGTGGTTAGTGAAGAACTTAAATCAACTTACCATTCATATTTCAAAATCAAACACAACACATAATAAAAGGACCCATGAGAAAGAAAAGGACCATCAAACTAAATCCAAACTCAAGGTAGTAAGAATGTCGTGAACATTTCCAGGTTCACACAATTACAAATAGATTATAAGATAAACTAAGTCAGTCCCTAGAATCAACAGGAACCAAGAAACCAACAAATAGTGGGCATGATTTAAAGTCCGCGAGGAAACTATTGAGTATCAAATACAATTAGGCAGTACAGACATGTAATATTCTTTGTAGAGCGTTATTCTGTGATAGGAAACCATCAATATTGATAGAAACCCTTCATTTTCCCAATTAGCATGTGTTCAAACTTCATTCTAAAGAGTGGAGTCTTAAAGAACAATACAAACAAGTGAAGTGTGCACTTATTTCAAGGTTACTAGGGTTCCTGGGTGTGGTGTTGGAGTGGGATGTGAAACAAGAAAATAACAAACAGCGGGTGTGATTTGAAAATCCAGGAGGAAACTATTGAGTATCAAGAACACAATTAGTGAGTACAGACATGTAACATTCTCTGTAGCATTATTTCTGGAAGAAAACCATCAATATTGATAGAAACCTTCCATTTTCCCAAGCGTAAAGTAAAATACTAAAATACCCTTCCTAAGATAAAGAATGGACCTAGTTAGCATGTGTTCATTGTAAAGGGAGGAGTCTTATAGAACATTACAAAGTAGTGAAGTGTACACTTATTTCAAGGTTATGGGGTCTTTGGGTGTGGTGTTGGAGTGGGATGTGAATGACAGTCTAGAAATTCCATTTATCTTAGCAATAGCAATCCATAACCATAACATAATACATAAATACACCATTTGTCTCTGGTCTGAAGCCATGGGATCGATCTGGTATTGTAGAAACCCAGCAAAAGCCGAAACCCTAATGATTTTGCTCTTTTAAGTTATGCAGCTCTTATTGTTGGTAACCAAGATGGGAAGACAAGTAGTGATACGAGATAGGTATAGACGACCAAAGCGCATTAAAAGAGCCATTGCCAGCTGTCCTCATCTCTCAATTTGGACTCACATACATCCCTTCGGAATGGGGGGGAGGGCGGGGGGAATGTCAAACACTTAATCCATTAGGGTTATGAACCATGGTGTGGAATGTAAACGGTCATTCAGAGTCTAAGATACCTTGGAATATGAACCTAACAGTTGTAAACATTGTATTTATATGTAAATTTGATTAATGAAAAATATTCCATGCTTATCTTTCATTTTGGCTCTCACAGTCTAACAGATATGAAACGTAAAAGACATTATAAATTTGACAAGGATTAATGGTTCTAGGATAACTCGGTTCATGCTTCAGAATGCATACTGGAGATGGACATAGAATTACAACCTCAACAATGTATAACACACAGCAATGCCAATAGCCTGGCCTCTTGTGGTGAAGGTGAAAATCAAAAGGATTATTCTTGGAAAGACCCTTCATATTGATTATTTACCACATTCTCTATCTTAAATCATAAATGACATCATATGATAGAGGACGCCATATATGAATGTGGATATTCCCAAAGATAGTGCAATTCCACTAATTTGTCATTCATGAATATCATATTCAAGTATCCATCAAGAAGTGCATGTTTTCATTCACAAATAGTTGGCAATGCAAATACAAAATTGGCATACTAAAAGATATAATGGTTACTTTGTGAAAATTGCTTGAAATACAGCAAACAAGGAATAAATCCCACTACCATTATTCACAATAAAATTATGTTGCGAAAAATAAACTGGAACTAAGAAAATAGATGCACACATACAATAAAAACAACACCAATGTTTTTGGAATAATGTCCCCAGAAAAACCCCAAAGGGAAAACCAGTGCAACAAATGAGGGTTTATCTTATTATGCAACAATAAAAATTATAAGTACAATATCTGGGTGCCAATCTATCTATCCTCCAACAAATCTCCTGGCAAAAATAACTTGGAGAAAAATTCTCCATTTTGCAAAATCATTGAACCTCCCTCAGCCTACTTGCACTACCAAACTGGCAGATCACACTCCTGACATGTGCAGTTCGTACGGCCTCTGGAATGCGTAGTTCTATGCTTAATGCAATTTTACTTCAATCTTTCTTAGGCCCGATTCAATTTAGCAATCACATAAACATGAAAGTAAAATATTGATAGAAAACAAAAATAGATCAACAAAAGACAAGCAAATAATATAGATCAGATTTTACAATTCTTCTTGTCTAGCAAGGAGATAGGATAGTGTGCGTTATGGCAGTCAACTGGATGCATCAGCCAGCAAAGTCTTTCTCAACATCAGATCAGCCAACCCTCCAAGTGTCACACACAACCCTCAAAGACAACTCATCAAAAGTCAACGCTGGTCAACAAAAATTCAATGCAGAAATGTCAACACAGGACAATCAACGCAAAAGTCAACGATGCAATTTGGGGCTTCAGTCAAAGTCAACGTTCAGCCTCAATTTGGATGTCAAAACACCAAGGCTTGACCACGGTCAACACTGGTCAACGCACAGCAAAACAACCCTAAAACCAGTTCGCAAATTTACCCAACTTCAGCTCCGCACATGTGAGAGAAAGAGGCCTCCAAAGGTTGATCAAACCACTCAAATCACAAGAGCAAATGTGTGATGAGTTGATGAACAAATGATCTCCAAGTCTCTCCAATTTATATCCATCAGTGAGGGTGTGTGACACATCTATTAGGCTTGTGAGCCTACATTACAAATGTGGTTGATCTTGCACATGTGTGGGAAATAAAATCAAAATATATGTTCTTCTCATCCAAACAAGATGATCCTTAGATCAATCTTGCACCGCTCCGAAAGAGGAATCCAACAAAAATATGATCATCATCATATGAGCAGTGCAACATGGAGTTTGGACATAGTTGCCCAAAATTAACACTCCCTCTCAACTAGGAAGAACTCCATCTGTCCACCTGTGTCATCCAGAGATCTGTACCATCGTGTACTATCATATAGCATCGTGCGTCATCCTGTCGTAACTTGCTTTGTTGGCTCTTCTTCGCAAATAGAACAAAGAGGGTGAGTCACAAAGACATCACGCTCTGCTGACCCGAAGTCAACTTCGACTCAAAAGAGTCACATACTAACCCAAAGTTAGTTTGCTGACTCGAAGTCAGTTTAGAGGATAAAACCTCAATAGACTCAAAAAGAGTCACATACTAACCCGAAGTTAGTTTACTAACCCGAAGTCAGTTTTAGAGTTAAGAATCTCATCAGACTTGATCCCAGATCAAGGTGTTGGACATGTGCCATCCTAGACATAGAGAGTACGGCAATCTCTGATGCGTCCATTGGTCTTGCTATTGGTCTCTATCCACATTTCCCACCACATTTGGCCAAATGAGAGGTACTTCCCATGAGTCCGAAACTCCGTGGGTAGGATGCGTGCGGGGCATAGATCAAAGAGAGGTGAACCAACTCAATATCATAACGGTGGGGCAAAAGCACAACAAGGTTCGGCAAGCCTAGCCCCGTGTGTACTTATAGTTCCAAGAAGCTATCCCCAAGCCCCCTGGAGCTCTTAGAGCCCATAGTCCAACTCAAGTAGGACCCTCAC
The DNA here is from genome assembly GCA_034641835.2 of Pinus albicaulis. Lineage (NCBI taxonomy): Eukaryota > Viridiplantae > Streptophyta > Pinopsida > Pinales > Pinaceae > Pinus > Pinus albicaulis. The sequence continues at coordinate 183,279,382 of CM076571.1, read as the reverse complement.
AACAGGGTCTTTCCACGATTCCAAGCTTCTCACGGAAGCTTAGGAACTTGACCTTCCCCAGGGGCTTTGTGACAATATATGCCACCTACTCATCAGTTCCCATGTGATCGAGCCTTACGACGCCTCATTGTATCATATCTCGAATAAAGTGGTACCTGATATCAATATGCTTGGATCGATCGTGGAACACTGGATTCTCAGAAAGACGAATCCCACTCTAGTTATCACTGAGGATAACGGTGGTATCTAGCACATGTCTGAACAACTCACTAAAGAGCTTTTGCAACCAAACAGCTTCACAATAGGCCATACTTTTTGCAATGTATTCGGCCTCAATGGTGCTCAAAGTCACTGACTTTTGCTTCCTGCTCATCCAAGATATCGAAGCAGAACGCAAGGTGAAGCAACATCCAGATGTGCTCTTGCTATCCACCACACTACTAGCCCAATCGGCATCAGTATATCCATGGAGTCTCAAACTCTCGGCAGTGTATCTCAGCCCATGGTTGATTGTACCCCAAAGATATCTCCATAGATTCTTGGCACCAATCCAGTGAATGTGATGAGGCTCAATCAAATGTTGACTCAAGGTATTCACTGCAAAACATATGTCCAGACGGGAGTTCACTAAGAACATCATGGCCCCCAGGAGTTGTCGATACTCGATGGGATTTCCCAGCTCGGGCCCAGCAGTGTTTCCACAGAACTTCTTAAAGTTGAGCTCCATCGGTGTCGACACAAACTTACAGTCCACCATACCAAATATCTCCAACAGCTTCACAACATATTTACCTTGAGAAAGGAAAATCTCGCCTGGCCTTTGCTAGACCTCCAAGCCTAGGAAATAGTGCATCAGTCCTAGGTCTTTCATCTCAAACTCAGAAGCTAGCTCGCTCTTACACTCATGAATGAGAGGGTCAACACCTGTTAGGAAGAGATCGTCCACATAGAGAACTAGAATGAGAGGCCTTTCTCTATCAACCTTAAAATAAAGGTTTGGATCAGCATTACTTCGAGTGAAGCCCAGCTTCATCAAGTAGCTGTTTATCCTCTCGTACCAAGCCCTGGGGGCTTGCTTCAACCCATAGAGGGCTTTCTTCAACCTGCATACATAGGTGTCTCTATCTTGGACTTCGAACCCCAAAGGTTGCTCCACATACACCTCTTCCTTTATTGAACCATGCAGAAAAGCAGTCTTCACATCCATCTGATGGAGACTCCCTCCTTGCGTTGCATCAAGGGCAATAATAGATCGGATGGTGCTATAGCAGGCAACAGATGCAAATATATCATCATCATCTATGCCTTCTTTTTTAGAGAAGCCTCGGGCAACAAATCTTGCCTTGTACTTTTCAGCACTACCATCAGATCCATGCTTGATCTTATAAAGCCATTTCGAGGTGACAACAGATTTGTCCTCTGGTCTCAAGACCACTTCCCAGACATTATTTTTCATAATGGACTCATATTCTTCGTGCATAGCATCCTTCCAAACTTGATGATGTACGGCTTCTTCAAATGATCCAGCCTCAGATTGTACAATTGTACTCATGGCTGCTAGATACCCTTGGTATCTATTCGGCTTCTTGCTTTCACGAAATGTCCCCCTTGGGGCAATATGTCTTGGCATCTTCAAGAGTATCCCTGAGCCATGAGGGTCTTCTCTTATTTGAAGGAGGTGGATCAATAAGATCCATAGGTCCTTCAACATCGGGCATCGGTTCATCCTTCGGCTCTTCCTGCTTTCCTACTTATTCATCTTCTTTGTCTTCCTTGGAGCTAGGAAGACTTTTCAATTTCTTGAGGGCAGCATCTTCAATGAAGGTGACATCGTGGCATATCTCCACTTCTCTTTTACTAGGCACATAGATTCTATATGCCTTCGAAGTTTCACTGTAGCCCACAAACATTCCCTTCTTTCCAGAAGCATCTAGCTTGCTTCTCTTTTCTTTCGGCACATGAAAGTAAACAAGACAACCAAAAACACTAAAATGAGAAACATCGGGTTTCTTACCCAAGAAGACTTCTTCGGAAGACCTTGGTCATATAGCATGGCACGGGCAGCTTCCACAATGGTCCTGTTCTTTCTTTCAGCAACACCATTTTGCTCAGGAGTATACACAGTTGTGGTCTCCCTCTTAATGCCAGCTTCACTGTAAAAGTCATTGAACTCATTTGACTCATACTCTGACCGATTATCAGTCCTCAAAACTTTGATTCTCTTCTCGGTTTTATTTTCCACCAAGGCCTTGAAGGTACAAAACCATTTGAATGCTTCATCCTTCTTCTTTAAGAAATATATCCAGGTCTTGCGAGAGAAGTCATCTGTAAAAGTCATGTAATAGGAACATCCTCCCAAGAATGTTACGGGCAGCATACCAGATAAATCAGAATGAATCAACTACCAGATCTGTTGTCTTTGTGACACTTGAGGAGAATGGTCCCCTTGTATGCTTCCCTTTGGCACAACCCTGACATACACCTTCATGATCATCTTTAAACTTGAGCATCCCTGTCACCGCCTTCCTTGCTTCAGGAAGGGCTTTGTAATGAAGGTGTGAAAACCTCTGGCGCCATAACTCTGCTTGAAGAGTTGTATCACATGACATAACCCCCAATGGACTTACTCCAACCTGGTAGAGTGTATCAACTCTAAAACCAACAGTAAGAGCTTCTTTGAAGTTCTTCTTCCAGATGTGTACTTTTCCATCAACGAATGCCACCTTGAACCCTTTGTCTTCCATTGCCGAAATAGACACAAGGTTCTTCTTCAAATCAAGTATGTACGTCGTACAATACATCTTGTAATCGGAGGACTTGACCTTGAGATAGATGGAGGGTCACAGTCCCTGTCCCTTTCACGAGATAGGTGGCATTATCTCCAAGGATAATTTCTAGATTTGTATCCTTCTCATTCAAATAAGAGAGGGCTTCTTTATAACCAGTGAAGTGCCTTGAAGCACCACTATCAATCAAACAGACATCCAAGGTGTCGGGAGGAGATGCAGCAGAGATAGGTGCCATTGGTCCTTGATAGGATTTCTTCTTCGGTAATTGCTTTTCACACTAGCTTGGGCTTTGTCTTCACCTTAGCTCTGATTCCATGTTAATTTTAGATAACCATGGTATGTTCTATGCTTAATGCAATTTTACTTCAATCTTTCTTAGGCTCGATTCAATTTAGCAATCACATAAACATGAAAGTAAAACGTTGATAGAACACAAAAATAGATCAACAGAAAACAAGCCAATAATATAGATCAGATTTTACAATTCTTCTTGTCCAGCAAGGATATAGGATAGTGTGCGTTACGGCAGTCAACAAGATGCATCAGCCAGCAAAGTATTTCTCAACATCAGATTAGCCAACCTTCCAAGTGTCACACACAGCCCTCAAAGACATCTCATCAAAAGTCAATGCTGGTCAATAGAAACTCAACGCAGAAAAGTCAATGTAGAAAGTCAACACTACAATTTACGGCTTCGGTCAAAGTCAACGTTCAACCTCGATTTTTGTGCCTCGCAATACGACCTTCAAAAATCGAAATTTCTGCAAAGTTTGGAGGTTAAAACGCCAAGGCTTGACCACGGTCAACGCTGGTCAACGAACAGCAAAACAGCCCTAAAACCAGTCCACAAATTTACCTAGCTTCAGCTCCGCACGTGTGAGAGAAAGAGGTATCCAAAGGCTGATTGAACCACTCCGATCACAAGAGAGAATCTGTGATGAGTTGATGAGAAAATGATCTCCAAGTCTCTCCAATTTATATCCATCAGTGAGGGTGTGTGACACATCTATTAGGCTTGTAAGCCTACATTACAAATCTGGATGATCTTGTACATGTGTGGAAAATAACATCAAAATATATGTTATGCTCATCCAAACAAGATTATCCTTAGATCAATCTTGCACCTCTCCGAAAGAGGAATCCAACAAAAATATGATCATCATCATATGTGCAACATGGAGTTTGGACCTAGTTTCCCAAAATTAACACTTCTTGGTCTCTAGAAACTAAGCTAAGCTCTTCCGAGCAATACGCTTTGCTGATCTTGCAAACTTGCTCAACTTGGATGGCTACTCTGCAAAATATTTCGGCCTCCTTGCTCTGTTGTTGGAAATCTCTACTAGAAAACTTTGTTGTTGCTCCCTCAATCTCAATCCTTTCTTCCTTCTAACTCAAACTCTTCTTCCTTGCTCGATTTCTGCAACTGGATAGATCGATTTGCCAAGGAACACGCTCTCCCTGTGTCTCACTGCTATGCTCAATTATGTCATCTTCATCCCCAGAGACCTGCTCTTTTAATCTCTCATTGGATCACCAACGGTCATGATTAAATCATTATCAACGGCTAAGATCATCTAAAACTCAATTTGTGTCAGTTTCTAGAGCTTACTCACCTTTCCTTGATTAATTACTATTACTTAACAAGTTTTCCTATGTTAGACTTAGGAAATATTTAAATGATGGCTAACTAATTTAATTAAGGCGTTACGCAAGCTTATCTTGCGAAACGTTTTCTGCGTTTTGAAGATCTTGCATTCCTTAGTGCCTTAGACACAAATTGAGACTAGAACACCCGTTTGATGCTACAAAACCTAACACTCCATCTTAGCAAGGAAGGTGTTTTCTCCCATAACAACTTCCATCACGTTGATGATGTTTGACATTTGTAACAACCTGTCACTGTCCATCAAGCTACTGCACATACTTAGATTCATCTACTAACCCTATAGTTGAACCGTCCTACATCTGCGTTGTTGTTGACACTACACTATGCATGTTGCACTGCTGCCAACACTGCTTTGTGTTGCTTTTGATCTCATGCTGCTATTGTTACTGCAACCAATGTCACATGGTTCAGGTTCGACAATGATTAGGTTTGGTTTGAGTCCAAATTTTTTGATGAGGTTCGACTGAGATTCGCCATTAGGTTCGTCTATATATATATATATATATATATATATATATATATATATATATATATATATATATATATTAATTTAAAATGAATTATAGAATAAATAGTAAGAAATCAACATCAGTAAACATTAAAAAAGCTATCACAGACATTGAAACTGCAAGGATAAATTACAAGCTTGAGTTGTGACATGAAGTTGTGAGTTTTGATCTATGGACTTGGTCAATGGCTATGAGGTTCGATGAGGTTCGCCAAAATTCAAACCTCAAGGTTAGAGTTCAACGAACCTTGTGACACAAACTGCAACTACTCCAACTAAGAACTAAAATATGGATCCACTGTGTCCCTATACTGGCTCTGCAACTATATCATGAGTCTCTGACTACAACTAGTGTCTGCACTATCTATTGAGTACTGTCTGCAATGCATCTGTCTTTGTGCCCCTCTAGTAATTGATTGCAACTAGTCTCTGCAATTGTCTCTCAAGATCTGATTGTGCCCCTCTAACACTAATCCTCCTGCCGTTGAAAACTGTGGGCCCTCGTAGCCAAGGTAATGATCCAAGAAGAAACTCCTCCTCCATCTAGAGGTATAGTTGTTATCAATGAAAACTCCTCCATCTTGGAGGTTAACTCATCTATGTCCACTAAAGTTGTCATTTGTTGCTCCCCCTTCTTGTCCTTTTTATTGGGACACTGAGAGTTGTAGTGACCAAATTCACCGCACTTGAAACATTTGATCTTTGACAAATCCTTCTTCTTTTTCTCTCCTCCCTTTGAGCCTTGTCCCTAACTGGGACCTTTCTTTGCCTTCCCTTTCGTTGCAAGAGCCACGTTTTCCTCATCCTTCTCTTCTATCGGTGTCTTGATACTATTGTTGGTACCATTTACGAGACTAAGTCGCATCTCCCACTCAATGAAGTCACTCCACAGACGATCCCAACTAGGTAGCGTATCTCGCCCAGAAATAACTTGGACGAAAGGATACCACTCCCTGGTGAAACCATTGAGAGTTGTTCTGACTAGCCCGTTATCTAGTAGTTTTTCTCCAACGGCTTGAGGCTCTTCTATGACACTTTGAATCCTAGAGAGATAGGATGTAACGCCTTCATCCTTGTGCATTTTTGTAGCCCTCAGCTTCTCCTTCAAAAACATTTTTCGATTCTCGAAAGTATCTTAATAAAGCTTTGTGATGGCATCCCACATTTCCTTTGTAGTATTCTTATCTGCAACATGTGGAACGATATGATCTCAAACCCCATCGAGAATCAACCTTTTAGCTTTGGCCATCTCCCTATTATAGTTCGCTAGTTGTTAATTTGTTGGTACGACTACAGTGTTTTCTGCATACGTCTTTAGACCATGCTCATCTAGGAGGCAAGTCATCTTGACCTTCCAGATGTTATAGTTAAAGTCTCCATCAAGCCTATCCCGATCATGACATCCTGTTGTGGTCATCCCTGAGAAACTCAAAAACTGGGAAAATAAATCTGGAACCTCCCTCTCTTCCTTGCGGCCCTGCTACTGCTACTCACACTCCTTTTTGCTTGCCCCCGAATGCCCTTCTTTGATCAAGGTACTGCCTTGAGTTGCTCATTGAGACTACTTGCTCAACCTTTCAGATGTCCTTCTCTGGGAACTGGCACACAATCTACATTCTCAGCAACTCGAACTAGTTACTCTAGCAAACTCGCATAGCTTGTTGAATTGGAATTTGTAGATTTCCTCCTAAACTTGGATCTGGCAACCCTCTGAGAAAACTAGAAGTTTCCTTCTATGCGTGATTTTCTCTTCCACCCAGTGCTGATCTATTGCCAAAAAAATTTGTTGCAAATCAAATGTGCCCAGATTTGCTCAACGAACTAACTAATCTACTCACCGCAACCCTCTATCTAGAAAATCCACACCTGCAATTCTTTGCAACTGAGGCTGATCGAATTTTCTGTTGGCTACGACCTAAAAATTAAACCCTTTTGCTTTACAATTTGCACTTCCTGGTGGCCTGCGCAAATCTGAGAAAATATGCTCAAACCTTCCTCTGAACTGCAAAATTTCCTCCTTCTCACTACTGAATCTCTGATTTCTTCTTCAATGCTCTGATACCATCTAAAAATTCCTTGATATTGCAGCAACTGGAAATTTATTCTTCTAACTGATTAATTATGCAAATTTTTCGCTACAGCAAACAGCGAATAAATCACACTACAATTCTTCACAAAAATTACGCTGCGGAAAATAAAGTGGAACTGAGAAAATAGATGCACACATACAATAAAAATGCCAATGTTTTTGGACTAACATCCCCAAAAAAAACCTTGAAAGGAAAACTGTTGCAGCAGATGAGGGTTTATTTTACTATGCAGCAGTAAAATTCTAAGTACAATATTTGGATGCCAATCTGTCTATCTTCCAGCAAATCTCCCGGAAAAAATAACTCGGAGAAAATTTCTCCCTTCTGCAAAATCATTGAGCCCCCTCTGGACTGCTCACAATACCAAACTAGCAGCTCGCACTCCTACCCTACGCAATTCGTACGACCCTTGGAACTGCTCCAAAATTGGTCGTCTAGCCTTCTCTTGCCACAGGAAAATTTCAACCTGCCTCTCGAAATGACTTTTTGGACTCTGGCAGCTAATAAGCTAACCTCTTTCGAGCAACTCAGTCTGCTGATTTGGCAAACTCGCTAAAACTGGACGAATAATCTGCAGAATATTTCGATCTCACTGCTCTACTACTGGGAATCTCTACTGGAAAAATCTGTTGTTGTTCCCTCAATCTCACTCCTGCCTTCCTTCTGGCTCGAACTCTTCTTCATTGCTCGTTTTTTGCAACTGGATAACTCGATCTACCAAGAAACACACTCTCCCTGTGTCTCACTGCTATGCCCAAGTGTGTCATCTTCATCCCCATCGACCTGCTCTTATAATCTCTCGTTGGATCACCAACAGCCATGATTAAATCGTTATCAACAGCGAAGATCATCTCAAAGTCAATATGTGTGAGTTTCTAGAGCTTTTTCACCTTTTCTTAATTAATTACAATGTGCTATTAATTAACCAGTTTTCCTAAGTTAGACTTAAGAATATTTAAATGATGGCTAATTAATTTAATAAAGGTATTTTGCAAGCTTATCTCGCGAAACCTTTTCTATGTTTTGAAGATCTCGTATTCCTTACTCTCTTAGAAAAAAATCAAGACCAGGACATATGTCCGATGCTACAAAAACTAATGCATTGTTACCTCGTCTTCTAGCAGGGGTACCTGTTGTCACCCAAAGTGTACACCAACGGCCACAACACTTCGGTCTTCCTATTGACTATGTAATTATGTGATGAAGAAGAAAAAGATAATAAAATGTATTTTTGTTAAGCTTGTTTCATGGGTTTCATGGGCAAGGAATTTTATTATAGGTCAAAAGACTTCTTGATGTCTTTTAGGGATTTGTCTTCTTGTCATAAATAGAGTCATGTATATGAAGTAATGTCAATGATGGTATGCCTCAAGACCTTGTCAAATAAGCTTGAAGACATGGCTAAAGAATGGTGATAAAGACTCTTCTAGACAACCTTCAATACGATGGAAGATCTCCTCTGCAAATCAGCTTATAAACAACAGCAAGTCGGCCTACAAAATGACTCATCTATTCATAGGACAGGTCAACTTATTTATAGGCTCAGAAAACTATATATACCCCAGGATACTGCGCAGAAAACAGAGACACAGAAATTCAGATTTTGTCTGAGGTCTTTCAGATTAAGTTGCAGGAAGAAATACGGATGAGGATCTATGATGTAATACGAAGTTTCAGCACTGTATAAAGTGTGAATATAGGACAAGGATCTGTGAAATAAATGCGGAGTTGTAGGACTGTAATAAAGTGCGAAGTTAGTACTGTTGTTTGGTACGAAGAAGGGAGACAGATCAGCAAAGTAATAGGAAGAAGGGAGATAGATCAGCGAAGTAATACAGTGCAAGAAAAGGGTATCTATATAGTGTGAAGGAGGTATACTGTCCACCAAAAGAAGACAAGACGTGTGCAAGTTGAATAACAGCCAGCAAGTTTATATAGAAGTACAAGGTGTGCACAGGACAGTCTATGACAAGGTGTTGATATCTGAAAGGAAGAAGAAAGTTAGAGACCAAGCTCTCTAGTCCTAGGTGCAGAAAGGTGCAGGACAGTGCAGAAAAGAAGGATCAATTTAAGAAGTCAAGGAAGAAGCAGTGACAAGGTCTTGGAGGCATACAAGGGTCAAAGGTCTGTGTCATGGTCATGGTACTTGTCAACTGAAAGTCTATAAGAATAATTTCTTGTGGGTTTTCCTCTCCAAGAGGGAGAGGTTTTGGCCCTGGCTTGAAGAGCCAAAATCTGTTCCTTGTGTTTTCGTAATTGACTTGATGAAAGACATAATAAGCTAAGAAGAGAAGACATAAGTAAAATAAGTAAGCTCACAAGTAATTATCAAGTAGAGAATTTGAATTGAACATTGCCCTACCAAATTCTCAACATGGTATCAGAGCTAAGTTGTTGAAGTCAAAGGGCTACTTGTCAAAGAGACACTCAAGAATCAAAAGGCAAGAATCAATTACTCTAGAAAGCATCAAAGTTTAGTCAAAGTCTACATTGAAAACTTAAAAGTCAAATCAGTTTGCAAGGAAGATTCTCAAGCAATTCCAAGAAGACCTTCAATCTCATTCAAAGGATTCACTTATCAAGGAGATAATCTTTGCCATGAAAGATTTATGACAATGAAGACATTGTTGGAAGACACATCATCAAGCACCATCCAACAATATCCAACACCTTTCAAGACATCATCATTCTGAAGACATTCTTTATCATTAAGGATCCAAGGTCACCTACTTTGAAGAATTCAATCTAAGAAGGAGTCCCTACCATCATCATCATCAAGGAAGCTGATAGAAGAAAGAAATCAATACACTCAAGTACCTCTATGACCTCATTTAAATCTTTCAAAATGACTTATTGCAAAGAGAGCAACAAATTGGTTGGGTCATCAAACTTTAGTGCATGGAAGAAAAGGACAGATTTGAATCTAATCGAAGATGAAGTCATGGGCTACATCAAAGGATCTACAACTCAACCCTCAAAAGAAGATGCTCCAGCTCATGCCAAGTACATGAAAGGAGAAATTAGAGCCCAGAGGTTTTTCATAGAATCCATTAAGGACTCACTCATACCCTATGTATCAAAACTAGAAACTACGAAAGAAATATATGAGAAATTGGTGAAGCTATTCTTCGTGAGTACTGCAGGGGAAGTAATCTCTCTGAGACAAGAACTATACAAGATGAAATTGTCAAGAGAGGAATGAATCACTTCATATTTTATGAGGATTTCTGAAATACGAGACCAGCTGCAGGAATTGGGAGAAGTAATATCTGATAGTGAGATAACTACAGTGGTACTAAATGCTCTACCAGAAGAATGGGGAAACTTCACTTCAATCTTATATGGGAAGAAAGAAGCAACACCGCTCCAGGATCTATGGTCTCTATGTAAAATAGAGGAAACAAGATTCAAAGCCAAAGTTGATACAAGATCAGGTGATGGGAATCAAGCCTTTGCAGCCATTTCGAGGAAGAAAGGAAGATTTGGTAAATTTGGTCCTCAAAATAAAAGGAGAAATATGGACAAGGTACGATGCTTTGGATGTAATGAACTTGGGCATTATAAAAGGGATTGTCCTAAATCTGGAAAGGACAAGAGGAAAGAGGAAGAAGCCCACGTCACAAAAGAAAGAGAAGAACCTAATGCAAAGAAATCTAAGAAAGAAGAAGTGAAATATCTCTATTATATGATTGAGATCATCTTCCTCTTTAAGTGATTTCTGCCGATTGTAAAATAGTATGTTAGGAAACATTGTACACTAATGGCATCATGGAAGGAGCACTTGCCATAGGAAGATGTCCGCAATACAACTATGGAAGAAGTGGCTCCTGGTAACCTCACTGATAACAACATTGGAAGATAGTCATCTGGATCAAGAGTCATCTATGAAACACGTGTTGGCACTTTCTAATGGAGTCCTCCTTGGATTCACTGGTTAGAAAGAAAGCAAAAGGTCTTATCAGGAATTCTATCTTGCAGAATTTTGGGATTAGGATATGATGACATAATGATGAATCAGGTCAAGGGAATGAAGTTCTTCATTCTAAGGAAATTGTTGCAGAATGACTCAAATGGATAAGATAAGGTACATATCTGCTAAAACTGGATGTTGTAAAATCATGTCATATGGTTGCAGGTGATGGACTTTATAAGTATCTCTTCGATACACAGGTTGTCAATAACAGATGAAATCAACATAATATGTCCCCATATGGAACATGAGGTGGTTGTATACAAACAAGGAACTACATACTGGAAATTCTGGGAATGAAGTTGTGTAGAGAAAGAAAGAGAGAGATCATGAAATGCAACCATGTCAAGAGGCATTTATTATTCAGAAGCCAAGAAGATGTGACTAGGAGATCTCCTGGGAAGATATGTAGACTGAGGACTCTGATAGAAGTCTAGTAAAAAAGAAGATCCTGGACAATACATATCTTTAGGAGATGTGTCAATCTAAATAAAGGATGATAATGCCTACAGGAAGATATCATGGTGAAAGATCATCAGTGAGGTAACTTTTGATTTAAAAGTTCTATGCATATGTTTATCTGAATAAATTTATGGAGGGCTACCAACCATGTGGAAAGATGTAAGATCCTTGTGAGATGGTACGAAGGAAAGCAGCATGGCATAAAGGATCAGATGAGAAAGTCTAATGAATCACTTTCTGATAGAAGACATGACACTTGGATGAAAGTGATGGATGATTTGTGCCCTGTGAAGAGATCCCAAAGATTAGGACTCCCCAACTACGAATAAATTCATGACATTGAAGGAAAGAGTTCTTCATGAGCAACTTGGTGTTTTCGTCATTGCTGATGCAGGTCCCTTGTTAAGAGGGAGAGCCTGGGAATGAGTTTCTTACTTGGAAGAAACTTGAAGTATGTTCTTCCTGAATTAAAAGGAAGTGATGGATATGATTCTCTAAATTCATGAATCATGCACTAGACTAGGACTAACACCCGTAAGTCTTAGTGAAGGCCATGAGGAGACAATGGATAGACACATCATTCTGGTCTTCACCTGGGAAGACAAAATAAAGGATTGGGTCATCTGGCATCCGATACTCTTTGAGGATCTATTAGGGCAACCAAGATAAGAGTAGTAGTGGAAGGACCGATATTCTTTGAGGACTAGGAATCCAAGATAAGAATAGTCCTGGTGGACATATCCTGAGTGAACCCGGGTGGGATATGATCCAAGAGAGTCAATGATGTAGGTGCATATTCATCATTGGTCTCGCCAGCATTGAAGCTCAAGATCTCGGGGAGAGATGGAGTTGTTAGTCAAGGCCTTGCACTAGGACAATGCCGGTTGATATGATGTTATATAGATGCGATTACCAATCTGAAGAAAAGTAACCATGTACCATTATGTATACCTCCCTAGTTAAGAGGGAGTGTTGGAAAGTGTAACTAGGTTTGGTCTTCATATTGAAAATGTAATTATGTAATGAAGAAGACAAAAATAATAAATTGTATTTTTGTTAAGCTTGTTTCATGGGTTTCATGAGCAAGGACTTTTATTATAAATCAAAAGACTTCTTCTTGATGTCTTTTAGGGATTTGTCATCTTGTCATAAATAGAGTCATATATATGAAGTAAAGTCAATGATGGTATGCCTCGAGACCTTGTCAAATAAGCTTGAAGACATGGCTAAACAATGGTGATAACACTTGATGTAAAGACTCTTCTGGACAACCTTCAATACGCTGGAAGATCTCCTCTACAAGTCGGCTTATAAACAACAAGCTGGCCTACAAAATGACAAGCTGGCCTACAAAATGACACGTCTATTCATAGGACAGTTCAGCTTATTTATAGGCTCATAAAACTATATATACCCCAGGATACTACACAGAAAATAGAGACACAGAAATTCAGATTTTGTCTGAGGTTTTTCAGATTAAGTCGCAGGAAGAAATACAGATTAAGATCTGTGATGTAATACGAAGTTTTAGGACTGTATAAAGTGCGAATATAGCACAAGGATCTGTGAAACAAATGCGCAGTTGCGGGACTGTAACAAAGTGTGAAGTTAGTATTGTTGTTTGGTACGAAGAAGGGAGACAGATCAGCAAAGTAATATGAAGAAGGGAGATAGATCAGCAAAGTAATACAGTGCAAGAAAAGGGTATCTATATAGTGTGAAGAAGGTATATTGTCCAGCAAAAGAAGACAGGACGTGTGCAAGTTGAATAATAGCCAGCGAGGTTATATAGAAGTACAAGGTGTGCACAGGACAGTCTATGACAAGGTGTTTGTTGAGATTTTGTGTAGTTGGTGTAGCATCCGGTGTGCTCTAGCCCTGAAATTTTGTGGAGGGACTAAGATACACTTGAACTCCAAAACCCATAAAGTGTTTTGAAAAATTTCAGTTGGTGTTCAAGTTATTCAAATAATTAATTATTTTAATGGATTATCTAAGTCTAAACTTAGGAAAATTAAATAATTAAAGTGAATTAATTAACACATGTGTTGAAATGTTCTAAAAAACACTAATCAAACAATCTTTTAATCTCAGTCGTTGATGAATGTTTAAATCTCGACCATTGATGAGATGAATGAAAAAGTATAAGAGAAAAGCTTGAGGGTAAGTTGGAGACACGCACATAGAGGCAGAGCTGAGAGAACAGATCTGGAATTCTAGGGCAGGGTTTGCTAAGAATTTCCGGAAGAGTTTTTCTGCAGTGGGGGGTAGTATTCGCTGAGGGGATGATCTGATCTCGGAGCCAAGAGTCGATAAGAGGCAGAGGAGTAGCAAACAAGGACAACGCAGAGGAGCAGAGCGCAGGAGCAGCAGCGCAACCGCTACGCAGGACAGCGTTGAAGCTCCAGAGGGTTTCAGATTTACGCAGAGGGCCTCCAAGGCCAGCGTAAGGCCTGCCTCACCCTCTCTGGGGTTATGCAACCCCTCTGTGGGCAGCGCAGTGGCACACAAATCCTAGCAAGATGACGCTGGGGCTTCAAGGGCAGCGCTAGGGTTTCTAGGGCCAGATCTGGGCTGAGTCTTCTAAATCCCGTTTGAGGGTGTGGATCAGCCAGATATTTGGTCTTAGAACAACAAGTTAGCTGTAGATTTCTTTTATTCTCTGTCGGGTTTTACAAATCAGGAACCCAGATTTACTGTACTCAAAATCTACTTAATAAAATAAACCCTCATATTTGTTACACCGGTTTTCCCGCTTTGGGCTTTTCCAAGGACTTATGTCCAAAAATCCATGTGTCACTTTGATGAATGAGCGTAATACTCAGTAAATGATTTGCATTTTTAGACTGTTAGTTGTGTTTACTTCGGTGTTTTCTGAATCTAATTTCTGAAAATAACTTGTATAATTTAAATCAAGCAGGAGAAGTAAACCATGATACTGCAGTAGAATTTTCACATGGTATCAGAGCGATAACAGATCAAGCTGAATCTCTAGCAATCAGCTAAAGAAAATTTTGTCTGCAGGATAGCAACAGAAGCAATAGAGATCTGGAAGGGGCAGCATGACAACAGGAGGACGCAGATCCACGAAGGGACAGCGTTGCAAATTCAGAAGGCCATCAAGCTTACGCAAAGCCTTCCCTAGCCAGCGTAAGGACTGCGTCACCCAGTCTGGGGTTACGCAGTCCACTTCTGAGCAACACTGGGGCTGCGATGGGCAAGTCAGTGAGACACAGTCCAGTATTCCTTCTATTGCAGAAAGCCTTGCTAAGATCCGGAAGCAGTGCTTCAGATCTTCAGTAGCGCTGGTGTGGTGGAGATTCTGCAGGTGCAGAATTGTGCCTAGCTAAGTCAACAAAGAGAGAGAGGAAGACAGTTACTCCGCAGATTTGAGCCAAACAAATTTGAGATTCAATTAGGAGGATTGAAGAGAACTGTCTGTTTGTTTTTCGGCTGAAGATTTCTAGGAGGGAAATTAATTTTTTAGAAGAAGCAGTTATTAGAGGGTTTCTAGTCACCAAGAAGCCCAGATCCAGAGTTTTTGTAGCCACAGAAAAAGGGAAAGAGTATTGTTTCTATCAGATCTGAGCTAGATGGCGCGATATGGACTAAGAGATCAAGATAGGTTGAATGGAAAGTCCAACTTTGTTATCTGTAGGGCCAGAATCTTGTCAGTTCTCGATGAGTATGGTCTCAAAGATCATGCAGGGAAAGTTCTAGTTGTACCAACCGATGCAGATCCTTTTGTTGTCGCTCCTAGAGACAGCCTAGAGTTGTGATAGACCAGTGCCTAGGACATCCTAGCATAGCAAGGAGCGTATAATATAATGTATGAAGTTGTCAACTTCAGCTCACATGCTATCTCCTGTAAACAGGGAAATATAATAGAATGGGACCAAATTCTCAGAAACTGACACAGAGAAAGGGATACTGCAGAGGCAAAGTGCATAAATCTAATATGAAAGCAACAGACAATTCAGAGACAGTTTACTGCAAAGCAGGCCAGTTCGAGTAATATGTGACAGAAATCAATTATCAGAACGTGTATGTAGTGAAAGAAATATTAGGAGAATATTAGTTGTCATTGAGCTGATATCCAGATACACAATACCACCATGCATGGGCTTACCAATTTAAGAATCCATACACAATGATAGCGTTTTAAAAACACCCTCCCAATGAAACTAATATAGCAGAAATACGGTTTAGATGAATAATGGAACAGAATATCATGCATGAGCCATATTTAAAGCGCTTGACTGATCCGAGCATGGGCATCAACTAGGATGAATCCATACCAAAAATCAGTGAGCCACTCGCATTCCAAAACATGATACACGAAACATGGATGAAATGAAATGATATATTAAAATAACACATAAGAGAAAGTTATAGACTGTGAAAAACCAAAGACTAGAATCCTCTTTAACAGATGGAACTCCTCCTCACTGAGACCCTATGGGCTCTGAGCCTTCATATAAAAGTTCTACAAAATGTATACAAGAAGCCTTTCACTGCATAATTTTCTGATAAAATCTGGAACCCTCAATAATTTGTTCTTCGGGGGTTTTATAGAGAAAAAGAAAACTCCATAAATGAAGTAGGCGATGAACCATTAATTTGCTTCATAAAGACAAGATGGCGGAAACGTGCACGCCCATACTGCTCGATGACTTTGTAATGCTGTATGTACTCTGTGATCTTCCTTTTGAAATAAATGCTCTGAGTGAAAGTCTCTTCAGGAACACGATAGAGAAATAAAAACCTTATGGGCAGTGTGTCCTTTCCTGGAGAGAAAATTCTGCTGAAACAAAGCCTTGAGGGCACCGTTTTCTGTGCATTGTACCCTCTACCTTCCCAATCTTGAATTAAGGTTTAAAATCTTCAACGTCGAACGCTGAATTCCTCAATCATTCCCTGATCTTCCTCTACTCAAGTCTTAACGACCAATGACAATTTCATAAAATTCAACAACAACCCAAAAACAAGGAGGCTCTCTTCCTTTTGTATGCGGCCTTCCTCTCAAACACTAGACTCCTTTCCCACGCAGCCCGTCTCGGCCCCACGCTGCCAACTCAACCCGCGTACTTACCTCCGCGCGCTCGGATGAGTCCACGACCCGCTCACTGTTATTTACCATTAACCATAGGCGGCAAAATTGGTCCGAATTAATATTCCAATTAGCTATTGCTAATTGGGAATATTACAGCAGCGTAATGCAGAGGCAGCAGCAGCATGGAGACAACAGCATAGAGGCTTATGGGGCTTCAACAGCGCAGAGAGGATGGACACACGCAGTGCAGAGTTGCAGCATAATAGTGTCTTCAAGAGGACAGCATAAATCAGCAGCCAGGGAGCTTCGGTGATAGATGCAGCTTGACTTTTCTATCAAATAGTTGGGCAGAAGTCCTTCATTTGCTTACTTCTCGACAACTGAGTTGCAGTGCAGCAAGTTAGCAGTGGCAGTGCTATGGGCAGCATGATGCAGCAATTTGAGAGGGAGCTGCAGTGCAGATGTGGCAGTGACATGGGAAACAGTACAGAAAGCAGCAATGCAGTGGATGGAGGGCAGCGGGCCAAGCATTAGCAGGGAGTGTTGAGATTTTGTGTAGTTGGTGTAGCATCGGGTGTGCTCTAGCCCTGAAATTTTGTGGAGGGGCTAAGACACACTTGAACTCCAAAACCCAGAAAGTGTTTTGAGAAATTTCAGTTGGTGTTTAAGTTATTCAAATAAGTAATTATTTTAATGGATTTCCTAAGTCTAAACTTAGGAAAATTAAATAATTAAAGTGAATTAATGAACACATGTGCTGAAATGTTCTAAAAAACACAGATCAAACAATCTTTTAATCTCAGTCGTTGATGAATGTTTTAATCTCAGTCGTTGATGAGATGAATGAAAAAGTATAAGAGAAAGGCTTGAGCGTCAGTTGGAGACACACATAGAGGCAAAGCTGAGAGAACACATCTGGAATTCTAGTGCAGGGTTTGCTAAGAATTTCCGGAAGAGTTTTTCTGCAGCGAGGGGTAGTATTGGTTGAGGGGATGATCTAATCCCGAAGCCAAGAGTCAGTAAGAGGCAGAGGAGCAGAGAGCAGCAACAACAGGTACACAGCAGCTGCGCAGGTGCAACGCAGGACAACGTTGAAGCTCCAGAGGGTTTCAGATTACGCAGAGGGCCTCCAGTGCCAGCGTAAGGCCTGCGTTACCCTCTCTGGGTTACGCAATCCCTCTCTGGGTTACGCAATCCCTCTCTGGGCAGCGCAGTGGCACACAAAGCCTAACAGGGCTGACGTTGGGGCTTCAGGGGCAACGTTGGGGTTTCTAGGGCCAAATCTGGGCTGAGTCTTGTAAATCCGGTTTGAGGGTGTGGATCAGTCAGATATTTGGTCTTAGAACAATAGGTTAGCTGCAGATTTCTTTTATTCTCTGTCAGCTTTTCCAGATCTGGAACCCAGATTTACTGTACTCAGAATCTACTTAATAAAATTAACCCTCATATCTACTGCACCGGTTTTCCCGCTTTGGGTTTCTCCAGGGACTTATGTCCAAAAATCTATGTGTCACTTTGTTGAATGAGCGTAATATTCAGTAAATGATTTGCATGTGTAGACTGTTAGTTGTGTTTACTTCGGTGTTTTCTGAATCTAATTTCTGAAAATAACTTGTATAATTTAACTCAAGTAGGAGAAGTAAACCATGATACTGCAGTACAATTTTCACAGTGTTGATATCTAAAAGAAGGAAGAAGATAGTTAGAGACCGAGCTCTCTAGTCCTAGTGCAGAAAGGTGCAAGACGGTGCAGGACGGCGCATAAAAGAAGGATCAATGTAAGAAGTCAAAGAAGAAGCAGTGACAAGGTCTTGGAGGCATACAAGGGTCAAGGGTCTGTGTAATGGTCATGGTATTTGTCAACTGTAAGTCCATAAGAAGAATTTCTTGTGGGTTTTCCTCTCCAAGAGGGAGAGGTTTTGGCCCTAGCTTGAAGAGCCAAAATTTGTCTCTTGTGTTTTGGTAATTGACTTGATGAAAAACATAATAAGCTAAGAAGAGAAGACATAAGTAAAAGAAGTAAGCTCACAAGTAATTATCAAGTAGAGAATTTGAATTAACACTGCCCTACCAAATTCTCAACAACTAGCAGCTCGCACTCCTGCCCTACGCAATTCGTACGACCCTTGGAACTGCTCCAAAGTTGGTCGTCTAGCCTTCTCTTGCCACTGGAAAATTTCAACCTGCCTCTCGAAATGACTTTGGGGTCTCTGGCAGCTAAGCTAACCTCTTTCGGGCAACTCACTCTACTGATCTGGCAAACTCGCTAAACCTAGACGAATAATCTGCAGAATATTTCGGTATCTCTGCTCTGCTACTGGGAATCTCTACTAAAAAACTTTGTTGTTGTTCCCTCAATCTCACTCCTACCTTCCTTCTGGCTCGAACTCTTCTTCCTTGCTCGTTTTTTGCAACTAGATAACTCGATCTATTAAGGAACGCGCTCTCCATGTGTCTCACTGCTATGCTCAAGTGTGTCATCTTCATCCCCATCGACCATCTCTTATAATCTCTCGTTGGATTACCAATGGCCATTATTAAATCATTATCAATAGCTAAGATCATCTCAAAGTCAATCTATGTGAGTTTCTAGAGCTTTTTCACCTTTTATTAATTAATTACAATTTACTATTAATTAACCAGTTTTCCTAAATTAGACTTGAGAATATTTAAATGATGGTTAATTAATTTAATAAAGGTATTTTGCAAGCTTATCTAAAAAAACCTTTTCTATGTTTTCAAGATCTCGTGTTCCTTAGTCTCTTAGACAAAAATAAAGACCAGAAAACATGTCCTATGCTACAAAAACTAACACACTGTTACCTCATCTTCTAGTAGGTGTACCTGTTGTCGCCCAAATTGTACACCAAGGGCCACAACGCTCAGGGCAAACGTTGTCACTCTAATCTTTGCCCACTCCGTTCTAGCTATCTCCTAGACAAGCTAAGGGGGGTAGTCCCTAAGGGGAGAGAGATGGATGATGAAGGAAAAATTGTTGGCTAGAACTTGTTGGTTCCTAACAAGTTTTCCTTCATCATCCATCTTTCACCCCTTAGGGACGACCACCCTTAGCTTGCCTAGGAGATAGCTAGAATGGAGTGGGCAAAGATTAGAGTGACAGCCATTGCCCTGAGCGTTGTGGCCCTTGGTGTACACTTTGGGCGACAACAATACCTATAGAAATTTTCTCGCAATTCAAGGTTGAATATTAAAAAAGAGAAGAGCTCAACTCCTTTGGCACAGCATGTTGACAAGTCTTGGAGGAGTTTGATACAACAGAAGAACATGTATGTTGAAAAATGTTTCCATTTTTAAGTTGTTGTAGTGTATTGGAGTTATTGTTGAGGATACATTCCCTATGAACGTGTATATTGTAGCCTTCTCCAGTGGATGGAAAGTTCCAACAATGGAAAGGTCAGGAATTTGTAGAACCATACTTTCAGATAAAGCTGTATCGGGATATGGTGCTAATTTCAAAGTTTTCTGAACAATGATTTTGG
Organism: Pinus albicaulis; assembly: GCA_034641835.2. Classification (NCBI taxonomy): domain Eukaryota; kingdom Viridiplantae; phylum Streptophyta; class Pinopsida; order Pinales; family Pinaceae; genus Pinus; species Pinus albicaulis. The sequence goes on along the minus strand of CM076571.1, from coordinate 183,259,344 downwards.
TAGCTACATGCATGACACTAATATTGCATGTACAATTCACCAGCAGGCTGCAGGCAGAATTGGTGTATAGCCCAGTTTTCATGAGCTTCAGCTGCTTCCTCAGAATTTTCCTCAAGACTGTCGTTAGTTCATTAAAGGAGCCCACTTTGGGAGAATGATGATATTCTAATGGATGTCTTAATGCTTGGGCTCTAACCCTGAAATTCAAGTCTGTTATCACCAAGCTTGTGTTATTAAACAGGTACATACTCTGATGGGCAGATCAAATTCACTGCTTGGGGATTATGCAATGTACGTTTACAACTTTACAAGGCCATAACATAACAAGCAACAGAAGATAAATGAGTTTAGTATGCTGTCTGTATATTAAACTCTCTAGGTATCAAAAATAAACATATGGTCATTGCTTAACTATACCGATCTATTAGCTTTTATTCCAAGATCAAACCTTGGCAAAACTTTTTTGTCGAAGCATGCAGTAACTCAGCTATTCTCTAAATGGGCATGCATTCTGTTAACGGAATAATCTAAAAAAGTATAAAGCTACTGTAGTTGGTAGGCTGATGCTAATAGTAGGACAGCTGTAATGTACAGAGCATACTACCAGCAGGTGGCAAGTTTACGTTATGGCAATTTGGAGCATGCTGACGGTAATGGAGATTGAGTAGTTTCTATCTTCAAAGCCCTCTTACCATGATTCATATGCTGGAATTGTGTCCATCACACATGGTGGTGGTTTTCGGCCATCGTGGAATCAAATTCGGTTACAATCCTTCCAACCAATGCCAAGAATTTTGTGGGTCAACAGGTCTAACATTCAGGCATGCTTTATATCTCACTTACAAATGCAATCGCATGCCTACTCCTGATATGATAGTTCAGACACTCCAATATTTGAAGGCAGCTTTACAGGCCATGTCAGTGAAGGTCTTCGAGGTTCCAGGAGTAGAAGCTGATGATGTGATTGGGACACTGGCTGTAAATGGAGTAGAGCTCATCAGAATCTTAAGCTTGCAAGGATCTCAAATCAAAATGTACTATCACAACTGACATGCAAGTCTGCAGGCCATATCTCATAAAAATAGGGCCACTGCTAAAAGTAGCAACTCTCTCCAATCTGACAAAAATCTGTGCAAAATCTGTATCTAAACAACAATAACATCACTGAATCAATACTATAGCTGAACCCCATTGTAACCAACCCATAGCTCAAGAAAAACTGTATCTGAATATGTCTCTAAACCTCCAGCCTAATGAAATTTTCTGGCCTTTAACTCTCTAAATTTGCAAGGGGAAAAATCTGGGGATTAACACTACTGTTGTGGAAAAGCAAAGATGATCTGATCCTGATTCTGTCCCGAAGTCTGTTTATCATCTCAAGGGGCTTGATTCCAAATTCACTGTTCTCTGCAAGGTAGTATTTTGGCTCAGCTTCCAACTTTGTGGTACCAGTGCTGTAAAAGAGGAAGGGATCGAGTTCGTGGGTTCTGCTTCTTCAAAGGGTACTGGCTCTAATCCAATCATCATCACTGATGAGAAGGATGGACAGGAGCCCTGCTTCAGGAAGGATACAGGTATTTCTCCTCTGGCTGGCTCTCCCCTTGGGCCTTCTTGATAAGAGTTTCCTGTTCATGTCCTTCGTTCATGTTTACACTACTATGTATATGGTTTATTTTTTGTTGGAAATAGTACCAAGGAGAGGTGTTACTAGGGATTTATTCCTTCTAGCCTAGTAGACACATTAATTACTTTTGTCTTGGTGACATTTATGAGTTATATTAATGTCATGGGTGAAAAGGTACTTGGAAGTGTTGTACCATGTACTTTTTCTAATATTAAAGTCACTTGTACTTTATAAAGTGACTTTTTGTGTAAAGTACATAGTGCACCTTTTAAAGTGAGTTGAAAAATCACTTTATGAGAAAAAATAGAAAAGGTGCACAACTTGAAAAAGGTACTAGGAGACTTTTAAGTTTTAAGTGATGGGGCCAATGTATGAAGGGGGTCATTGAGAGAAATGATCTCAACCACACATCTTGAGATTTGGGGATGAAATCTCAACCATTGGATCCTAGGTTTAGGGATTCAATCTTTTCTAAAGGGACTAAAGAGGAAAAGGGAGGCTCATTCTTCACTTCACACTTGAGAGAGCATGAGGAAAAGAAATGAGAGAAAACTTCAAGGAGAATTTGCAGCAAAGAAAGGAGGACTCGAATTCCAAGGAGGAGAGCTGAGCTAGGACACGATTTTTTAGGAGAACAAGGGCAAACAGCAGCATGAATTTTGAGGCAGCTGGGAGCACAGAAATCGGGTGCAGCAGCACAAATTTCAACACACTTGGGCACAAATTTCCAGATCTATTCCAGCGCTGTCCTGGCTCAAAATTTGAGGCACGAATTTCAGGACTGCTGCTACAGGCAGCGAGAATTTCAAGGAGGTTCCAGCAGACTTCTGGCATGAAAATTGAGGCACAGCAGTCACCTGTCAGCACAGAAATCAATGCAGATTTGGCACAGATTTCGGGGCTGAGTTTGGGCACAAAATTCGAGAAACTGAGCTGTGAGAAAATGTAGAAATTCTGGGCATGAAAATTTGCTGAAAAATCTGAATTGTTCAGTGGGCACAAATTTCCAGAAATTGCATTTAATGCTACAACAGAAAATGGGAGATAAGTACAGTGAATTTTTGTACTTGTTTTGTAATTTCTCAAGCAATAAAATCCTCCTTTGAAGACAAGCTAAGTCACCTGACACGAGGTAATGGGACACACAGGACACGAAAATTTGACTGTCCAACACGGGCATGTTGACCTCCCAGAACAGGCCACGTTAGGACACGTTATATATTATTTTATTTTATATTATTTTATTATTATTTTATTATTTTCTTACACAAATTCTCATTCGTGATACAAATTCAGACTTAAATTTAGATTCTACATTGTAAATATAAAATTTGTAAGTTTTACAAAGTAACATGGATACAAATACAATTGTGATGGATTCATCAATGATCCAATAGAGAAAGACAAGAAACTTCAAACTGTGGTTTTCTCATTAAGTCATCAAAATAAAAATGTGTTAAATAGGTAGCTCATGAGTCATCAATCATCATCATCAAAATCAGCATCACTGTCATCATGATGGTCACCACTGCTCTCCTTTGCTGCTACCTCCTCCTCTGTGTCCAATGTCATCTATGCATCTATTGGTGTGAAGGATGACCCCTCAACAGTATCACCATCATCAAAAGTGACAAGCCCTGGCACTGGCTCATTAAGATCCAAGATGACAAATTCCAACTCAACACTGTTGTCCCATGAAGCGAACAAAGTTCCTTCTCAAGTTAAATACTCCAGAAGACTTAGAATACAAAGATATCCATGAGGATACAAATATTATATTAGATAGTATGAATAATGAGTTGATTGACATGAATGTTACAAATGAGGCCTGCTTATATACCTAGACAGGTGCCTCTTCACGAAAGGTCATGTCTCATCAGACATGCCCTTTCAACCTAATTACTAATTAATCATTATTTATATTATTTTATTCATTACATTGCCTTCCTCCTCGAAAGCTTTGTCCTCAAATCTTGTTGATGAAAGGCCTTGATTTCTTTTCCTGCTACAAATGACTTCTCGTCTTGGAGCAGTCATCCTTGTCGATACAAGTTGATATGATCCTCTAAGTGACAAACAAAACTGTCGCACTGAGAATGGATCGGACCATCCTAAAGAAATCTTCTGTGGAATCTCACGGCGACTTGAAACTTGGGATGAATTATCACTTGAGCGGATTGCACTGATATTAGTATTCTTCAAAACACCAGCTTGTTGTTTCCGTTCTGAATACATAGCTTGGTCGAGTTGTCTGCTCCCGTGATTCGGATGTCAATAGGGAATTCTAGTGATTTGAGGTTCCCTTATCTTATTTGTGTCATTTTCTGGATTTGTGTTATTGACTGGATCATTCTTTGATGTCAATTAATCAACTTGAATTTATACATTTGATGATTTCGACGATTCCTTTTCGACAAGTTGTTGCACCTTATTTTCTAATGACTTCTTGTCCTTCTTCAGCCTCTTAATTTGCGTTAGTAATTTTTCATTGTGGTCCTTGAGACGAGAAACCTCTTAATTCTTGTTAGTGGTGATTTTGCCAATTTCCTTTTGCATATTTTGTATAACCTTTTTACCTTCATGAAAAATTACTTTTGAAATTTCTTCAACTCTTCAGGCATCACTGAATATGGCTTCAAGTTCACATCTTGTAGCGTTATTTTCTTCTTTTTGTAGAAGAATGTCAAAAACTGTTTTTTTGTATTAAGGATGAATGAACCTAGGGTTTCCATCCATGGTGAACCCAACACAATGTCACTATCGTCAAAAAGTAATGTTTTCACGATAAATTGAGAGATAAAGGTATAATCCCCAATATTAAGTTGTAGACTTTTTATATCGTACTTTTTTTTGTCAAAAAGTCTATTTTTTCGATTATATTTGACTCAGGAATCACCAACTCGTTTGCAATTTTAGGGTTTATATAATTTTTATCTTCAGCGAGTGATATAGCAATAGTGACATCTTTTCCTGCAAGAGTTCCTTTAATTTTAAACAACACTTTAGCGTCGATGGGTACGGTTTCTAAAAAGCTCTTCTATTTCATTTTTGACTTAGACTGCATTTTGCTTATTTGTTAAGATAACTTAAGTTTTTAACTTTTTAAAGTCACCCTCCTTTTATTTACCTTAGTCTTAATAAGGATTCTTAATACTTTAATAAGTCCTTAATAATTTTTTCTTTCTTTTAATCTTTTTGTGTTTATCTCAACTTTAAACTTTGACGTTGAAAAAATAACTCTTGAGTTTATTGAATCAAATACCCTTATGTTTATTTGAATCAAATCACACCTTGATTTAATATAATGGTCTAAGTAGCCTTCTTTAAATTACGTTGATATATAAATAATATGAAGGTATGCAAATTATTTAAATTAGATCCCTTGTAAACAACCTTGTTCCATGTACGAACGTGACTCTATTTGTATAGACGCAACTGCACAGATATTTTGACAAGCGTACGCTGTACGAATGGTGGAAAGCCTTCATATGGTGAAATTATTGTAACTTCCAACAAGATATATATAACTCCTGAGTTACTTGGCCCAACGGAACATATATAAATTTTCGTTATAACTTCTGCTAGTGAAAAATCAAATTTAAACACATGCAGAGTAGTATGATCGTTGCTGCCTTGTCAGAATTACTTCAAAAATTATCAACACAAAATTTTACTTTGTACGTCCACTTAGTCGATGCACTGTAGAAATTATATACAATTGCAGTACCAAACCATTGATTTTATTTCCAATAATATTTATGGGTTGCTCGGAATTATGAAGTGAACAATCGAGTTTAGTTTGGGAAGAGACAGAGATATGTGGTGGGGAACAGGCACGATGTCGGGCAATGACCAAATGCAGTGGATGGAACACGTACGACAGTGGTGTAATTATTGTCGATAGATCCGACCCGTGAGGGTGACGACAGCGTTGGTTGTCTTCTTGCCAGCGGATGTTGGGCTCAACTGGGGGCAACTTCGATATGCAGATGCAGGAGTTCGATTGCTACAAACGACGGAGGGGTCATACGCTGGAAGAATGGCAGCTAGCAGCAGTTGCTCTAGTCACGGGAGGTAGGTCAAGCATGAACTGCGATGGCAGTGACCATAGCAGTTTTTGTGGTGACAGGTGTTGGGCGTGGACTGCGTCGACGATGGTGACAGTGACAATGACAGAAATCGTCATATTATTTTTATTTTTTTTAATAGAACCCTGATATGTATATTTCTGTTCTTCTTTCTTTCTATATTATTTTCCTTTGGCTGGAGAAACTCCAAGACTGGTAGCAAAACGCTTTGACGGCAACAACATTGACGAATTTACGATCAATGACCTGGATCGGAGAGCGTGGCTCTGTGCAGTGGTTAGGTGGCCGAAGGCTCAAACTGCTTTAATACCAAATGAAGCAAACAAAGTTCCTTCTCAAGTTAAATACTCCAGAAGACTTGGAATACAAAGATATCCATGAGGATACAAATATTATATTAGATAGTATGAATAATGAGTTGATTGATATGAATGTTACAAATGAGGCCTGCTTATATACCTAGACAGGTGCCTCTTCACGAAAGGTCATGTCTCATCAGACATGCCCTTTCAACCTAATTACTAATTAACTAATTAATCATTATTTATATTACTTTATTCATTACATCCCAACACATATCATCAGGAAAGACATCCCACATCTTTGTCTTTCCCTTCACCACTCACCCCTATGCCTGTAAATAAGACGAAGGTTGGTGTGCACATACACCATTGTCTTTGCCTTGGATTTCTCAAGCCTTCTATTCTTGACACTATACAAATTCCCATATGTGCTCCAATTCCTCTCGCAACAAGAGGATGAAGTCACCTGAGAGAGGAGCCTCATGGCTAACTGTTATAGAGGAGGGCTTGTTGCCCCATGAGTTACCCACCAAGAATAGGGCTTCTTATCTCCCTTGTCTCTAATGACATCATTTCCTGCAAATCGACCAGTGCCAATGGAAAACTCTACAAAGGCATCCTCCAACTCATTAGAGGATGCTCTATCCTGAAAAATCTGCCTCAATGCATCCTTCCTCCCCTGTGAAATTTCACCATCCATGTGAGGAGGGAATCTGCAGGAAGGCCCACCATTCAGCCACTCATGGTTGTAGTATTTTGGGTTCAATGAGTGAGCCAAACAATGCAAAGGTGTACAATTCTTGCCCCATCTGCTGACAAGAATATCTTGTATGGTGGTGAAGGTGGTCTCTGATTATGTTTCATACTCGGGGCACTCACTTTGTAAAATAATGGTCCTCACAGACTCAATCATGGAATCTCATCCCTCATAAACCTCTCCTAGGATGGGTTGGTATGTATCTACAAATCATAGCATAACAATGATAGGGTCCATGATCTTAATAAGTAGATCTACCTATTGAAAAGGGTAACTAGGATCGGTCTTCATATCGACTATGTAATTATGAATTTATGTAAAGAAGAAGCCAAAGATAATAAAAGGTATTTTGTATATACTTGCTTCATGGGTTTCATGAGCAAGAAGTTTTATTATAAGTCAGAGACTTCTTCTTAATGTCTTTAGGGATTTGTCTAGTCATAAATATAATTAGAGTCATGGAGTCATGTTACACTTGTGATAGAACAAATTGATGATACATATATATCAATGTTGCACGGGTACCGCTCCCTACCCGTGGAGATCAAGTACCTCAAGCTCCGCTGCTCCTGGGAGCTTGGGAGCTGGTACGAAACGCTCCAAAAATAGAGGGAGTTGCATTGGGTACGTGGGAGCTTTTCAGGAGCTTGGCGAGCTATTGCAAGTTTCTGGAACACGTACCCACCGGGAACACCAATTTGGAACGTGTGGGAGCTCCACTCCATTGGCAACTTGGAGAGGCGGAGATAGGAGAGGCAACTGTGTTCATTGGTAACTTGGCAAGAGGCCAAGATATCAAGCGTTGCAGCTAGCCGTTGTTCAGGACCCAGGTGTATAAGTATTAAAATGGCAGCTTGGATGATGTTTCGGCAATGGCAGTTTCCACGTCTCACTATAAATCGCATTCGCATTTTAATTTATCAGTTATCAATTATACTCATTTTAAATTTAAATTTATCATTTATTATTTTAATTTTTTCACTTCTCGAAACGTTTAAGATAAATATTAAAAATTTAAAATAATTCTCTGTACATTGTATATACTAGTAAGTTAGTAACTATAGTCTATATTTATTATTTAATATTTATGGCAGATGCTAACCAATAATATTTATGCGTACGCCGTACAGTAACTACTAACTAGTAACCGATTTCATAAATGTTAGTTTGCAAACTTTCAAAAATCTTCTGTTGACAGTGATATATATTTTCTTCGGCATTTTCTTGTGATGACCATAGCATTTAGCTATTTTTTTTTTAAATACTTCTATAATTGAAAAATAACAATTTAGAATTCATTTTTGTTTCATTCATCGTTTTTTAATTTTTGTTTTATTGAAATCAATCTTTTTTTTTTGTTTATTGTTAAAAGATAAAATCAAATTCAAAACTATACATACTAAATAGTTAAAGTTTAATGGATTACAAATTGAAATTACAATGTGCACAAAGATTGCTTTTAAAAAATTAATGTCTTGACTCTTCTGTCAAAGAGTGTCAATTTTCCAGCAAGCATTTCTCAGCTTTAATTTAACAAACTCACAGACATTAGATGTTGCTGAATTGAGTATTTAATATTTATAATTTTATTGACTTTGGTTTGTTTTTAAGTTTAGAACAATGATATAGTAAGATATGTTTACAATTTTTCTACTATGAACATTAATATGATTTAGACGACTTTTAAATTTTTAACTTTCTATGAGTGTCTCGTGAATCATTTAAAAATTCAATTGAGTATGTACATTTCTTTACACTTTAAATAATAAATTATAAATATAAAATATATATTATTTATTGGGAGTTGTGAATATATATTAATTTTTAATTTTTAATATATTATATTATTGCCGCTCCCAACTTGACGTTTCCTGTAAATTTGGGCAAAACTTCTAGCCGTACTAGATACTCGTTCCCACGTACCCAAAGTACCCACGTACCGGAAACTCGTGCAACATAGATATATATGCTCCAAGACCTTGTCACTTGGCTCCTTGAAGGCAACTCGAAGATAATGGAAATACTTGTTGAAAAGTTGGCTTGAAGATGCTGGTAAATAACACTTGAAAGGTCGGCTCAAATAGACACAATTGTTCACTGACTGGTCCGCTAATTATAGGGGTTGACAACTATATATACCCTAGAAAACTTCGCAGAAAATAGACAGAAGAATTCACATTCACCTCTGTGATTTTCAGATGGGATAATAGTTCTGTGATTTTTGGATGGGATAACAATTTTGTGATTTTCGGATGGGATAACAGTTCTGAGATTTCGGATGGATAATTACAGTGAAGTTCGGATCCTTCTCTAAGGTTTTTGGATGACTGTAATAGGAACAAAAGTGTGGATTCCCTGCAGTTTTGATGATAGATTATAGTAAGAACTTCACAGATCTCTCTGTGATTTCGGTTGGGTAGAAGAAAAATGAAGTTCGGATGATTACAGTTTCAATAATGTTCACAGTCTCGGTGTTGATCACAGTTCGGATGGATTACAAGTAAGAGAGTTAAACTTACAACATAAAGGAGGCAGCAAGTAAGACAGTCATCATAAAAGGAGATCCATTCATGGAGGACAAAGCCTATCTCAACAAGCATATCACAGCAAGAGGCCAAGGTCAAATAGAGGAAAGAAGATTTCAGTTTAAGGCTAGGAACCGAGCTTTCCTAGTGTTGGTGCAGAATAGTGCAGAACGGTTCAGAAACGGAGATCAGCACAAGGAGCCAAGAAAAAGCAGTGACAAGATCTTAGAGGCATACTATTGTCAAGGCTCTAAGTCATGGTCATGGTACTTGTCAATTGAAAGTCTATAAGACGAATTACTTGCGAGTTTTCCTCTCCAAGAGGGAGAGGTTTGGCTTGAATAGCCTAAACTTTGTGTCTCTTGTGTTTTGATAATTGACTTGATGAAAGATATAATAAGCTAATAAAGAGAACATCTAAGTAAGAGAAATAATTTCACAAGTGATTATCAAGAAGAGAATTGAATTAAACTATGCCCTACCAAATTCTCAACATGGAATCAGAGCTAAGGTGTTGAACACAAGGGCTACTTGACAAGAAGACATCCAGGAAGCAAAGATCAAAGCTTGCAAGGAAGACTCTCAAGCTACTTCAAGAAAGATCTTCAATTCATTCAAAGGATCAACTCATCAAGAAAATAATCTTTGCCATCAAAGATTTATATTCAAAAACATTGTTGGAAGAAACATCATCTTTTGAAGATATCCTTTATCATCAAGGATCCAAGAACACCTTAATTGGAGATTTCAACCTTAGAAGAAGCTTTTGATTTCATCTTCATCATCATCAAGGAAGCTGCAAGCCACTCTACTCAAGTAAGTATCTATGACCTTACTTAAATCTGTCAAGATGACTTATTGTAAAGAGAGCAACAATATAGTTGGGTCATCAAACTTTAGTGCATGGAAGAAGAGGACAGATTTGAATTTAATTGAAAACAGAGTTATGAACTACATCGAAGGATCTACAATTCAACCGTCAAAAGAAGAAGATTCAGCTCATGCCAAGTACATGAAGAGATAAATCAGAGCCCAAAGGATTCTCATAGAATCCATTAAAGACTCACTCATTCCCTATGTATCAAAACTAAAGTCTGCAAAAGAAATATATGAGAAACTGGTAGAACTGTTCTCTGTGAGTACTGTAGGAGAAGCAATCTCTCTAAGACAAGAACTATACAAAATGAAATTGTCAAGAGAAGAAGGAATCACTTCATACTTTATGAGGATTTCTAAAATAAAAGATCAACTGCAAGAATTGGGAGAAGTAATGTCTGACACTGAGATGACTACAGTGGTGTTAAATGTTGTACCAGAAGAATGGAAACTTCACTTCAAGTTTATACGGGAAGAAAGAAGCCACACCATTCCATGATTTATGATCTCTATGTAAAATAGAGGAAACAAGATCGAAAGTCAAAGCTGATACATGATCAAGTGAAGGGAATCAAGTCTTTGCAGCCATATCCAGGAATAAAGGAAGATTCAGAAAATTTGGTCCTCAGAATAAAAGAAGAAATATGGACAAAGTACAATGCTTTGGATGTAATGAACTTGGGCATTATAAAAAAGATTGTCCTAAATTTGGAAAGGACAAGAGGAAAAGGGAAGAAGCCCATATCTCAGATATAAGGGAAGAACCTGATGCAAATAAATCTAAGAAAGAAGAAGCAAGAGATCTCTATTATGATTGAGATCATCTTCCTCTTTAAGTGATTTTTGTTGATTGTAAAATAGTATGATAGGAACTAATGTATATTGATAGCATCGTGATAGAAGCATGGTAGGAGCTCTTGGTGAAACAGCTTCGGGAAAACCTCACTGATAACAATTCTGATGGAAGACAGTAATCAAGATCAAGGGTCATCATGGAAACTGGTGCTGACATTTTCTAATGGAGTTCTCTATGAATTCACTGATTAGAAAGAAAGCAGAATGGTTTCATCAAGAATTCTATGCTACAGAATTCTGGGATGTGATGACATATTGATGAAGCAGGGGAAGGGAATGAACCTCTTCATTCTAGTGAAATTGCTACAGGATGACTCAAAGGAATAAGGTATATATATATATATATATATATATATATATATATATATATATATATATATATATGTTGACATTGGATGCTGTGAAGTCATGTCATATGGTTGCAGGAAATGGACTTCTATATTTAGAAGTATGATCTATGGAGGAGGATCACTCTCGGTGCACTGACAGATAAAATCAACATAATATATCCTCATATGGAATATTAGGTGGTTGTACATGAACAAGGAACTGAAAATTGTAAGCTCTTGGGAATGAAGATGTGCAGAAGGGAAGAAATCATGAAGTGCAACCATGTCAAGAGGCAATTATCATCCAGAAGCCAAGAAGATGTGATTGGAATATCTCATGGAGGATCTGCAGACTCTGATAGAAGTCTGGTAAAGAAGAAGACCCTTGACAAGACATATCATGGGGAGATGTGTCAATCTGAATAGAGGATGTCGATGCCTACAAGAAGATGTCATGGTAAAAGATCATCACTGAGGTAACTTTTGTTTTTAAAAGTTCATACGTATATGTTTATCTGGATGAATTTGTGTAGGACTGCTAATCATGTGAAAAGATGTAAGATCATTGGAGATGATTCGAAAGAAAGCAGCATGGCATAAAAGGTGGACCAGATAAGAAAGATTGATGAATCACTTTCTGGTAGATGACATGACTCATGAATTAAAGTGATGGATGATCTATGCCCTATGGAGCTAAAGTTGAAGATTCCTCAATATCGAAATCAATGACATCGAGGGGAGGATTTCTTCACGAGCAGCTGGGTGTCTCACCATTGTTGTTGCAAGTCCCTGATTGAGAGGAAGCCTGGTGATAAGTTTCTTACTTGGAAGAAACTGAGTAATTCCTAAGAATGAGCTTAGGTACATTCATTATACAGGAATATGTACATTCCCTTGTGGGATAGATCCTCCCTTGCTAAGAGGGAGAGATAGACACATCATTTTGGTCTTCACTTGGGAAGACAGAATGGAGGATTGCGTAATCATCTGGCATTCGATACTCTTTGAGAATGCGATAGGGTATTCAAGATAAGAGTAATCGGGGACCAATATTCTTTGAGGGCTAGCTACCGAAGAGAAGAATAGTCCAAAAAGGTCATACTTTGGGAACACCTGGGTGTTGTATGTACCTTGGAGAGACAATGAATATGGTGTTTATAAGTCATGTATCTCGCTAGCATTGTAGCCCATTGTCTCGTTCAAAGATGGGGCTATTAGTCAAGGCCTTGCACTAGGACAATGATGGTTGATATGATGCTATACAGATGTGATTACCAATCCTATTCTTCTTATGAGATTCTTCAGGTTAAAAGTGACCATGTACCTCTATGAATACCTCCTTAGCTAAGAGGGAGTGTTGAAAAGTGTAACTAGGATCGGTCTTCATATTGACTATGTAATTATGAATTTATGTAAAGAAGAAGACAAAGATAATATAATGTATTTTGTATATACTTGCTTCATGGGTTTCATGAGCAAGAAGTTTTATTATAGGTCAAAGACTTCTTCTTGATGTCTTTAGGGATTTGTCTAGTCATACATATAATTAGAGTCATGGAGTCATCTTACACTTGTGATAGAACAAATCGATGATACATATATATGCTCCAAGACCTTGTCACTTGGCTCCTTGAAGGCAGCTCGAAGATAATGGAAATACTCCTTGAAAAGTCGGCTTGAAGATGTTGGTAAATAACACTTGAAAGGCGGCTCAAATAGACACAACTGTTCACTGATAGGTCGGCTTATTATAGGGGTTGACCACTATATATATCCTAGAAAACTTCGCAAAAAATAGACAGAAGAATTCGCATCCGCCTTTGTGATTTTCGGATGGGATAATAGTTTTGTGATTTTTCTGATGGGATAACAATTTTGTGATTTTCGGACGAGATAACAGTTATGAGATTTCGGATGGGTTATTACAGTGAAGTTCAGATCCTTCTCTGAGGTTTTCGGATGACTGTAATAGGAACAGAAGTGTGGATTCCCTGCAGTTTTGATGATAGATTACAGTAAGAACTTCACAGATCTCTCTGTGATTTCGATTGGGTAGAAGAAGAATGAAGTTCGGATGATTACAGTCTCAGTAATGTTCACAGTCTCGGTGCTGATCACAGTTCAGATGGATTACAAGTAAGAGAGTTAAACTTACAACATAAAGGAGGCAGCAAGTAAGACAGTCATCATAAAAGGAGATCCATTCATGGAGGGCAAAGCCTATCTCAACAAGAATATCACAGCAAGAGGCCAAGGTCAAATCAAGGAAAGAATATTTCAGTTTAAGGCTAGGAACCGAGCTTTCCTAGTGTTAGTGCAGAATAGTGCAGAACGGTGCAGAAAGGGAGATCAGCATAAGGAGCCAAGAAAAAGTAGTGACAAGTTCTTAGAGGCATACTATTGTCAAGGATCTGAGTCATGGTCATGGTACTTGTCAACAGAAAGTCTATAAGAAGAATTACTTGCGGGTTTTCCTCTCCAAGAGGGAGAGATTTTGGCCCTGGCTTGAATAGCCTAAACTTTGTGTCTCTTGTATTTTGATAATTGACTTGATGAAAGATATAATAAGCTAATAAAGAGAACATCTAAGTAAGAGAAATAAGTTCACAAGTGATTATCAAGAAGAGAATTGAATTAAACTATGCCCTACCAAATTCCCAACACTACCCTCTCCCACCAAGCATCATTTAACACTATGTCCTTCACTTTTTTTAGGTTGTTTGATCTGTTTTTCTCCAAAAAGACCAAAACTCTGAAATAACCATGGCCCCAAGAGCAGTCTTGACCTCCCTCAATCTCTTCAACATAATGAATGAAGAGGCAAACCGTGTATCTGCAATCTTCAACAATGATAGATTGGTGTACTCCTTGTAGATTGTGAGGGCATTTGTATGATTTTGTACAAAGTTGTGGATATGCCATGCATCCTCAATAATACTTCCAATCTAAAGCACATCAGAAGCAATAGATTTAAGCACTAAATTCAAGGAATGGACAATGCAAGATGTCCAAAATACTTTTGGATATTTAGGTTCCAAAATCATGCCAGCGTCCTTGCAAACAAGTGCATTATCTATAATGATTGGCACACAAGAATCAACACATACATCTTCAATAACTTTAATGAACAACTCACCCATATATTGTGCATCCTTGTATTGTCCAAGTGCATCCATTGATTTCAATAAAACTGGTCCATTCAACGAAGACATCGTGAAGTTGATGAGTGGGTGGCATGCTGGATCTGTCCAGCAATCAGAAACAATACTAACCCCAGATGTTGACTGTGCTGATTTAATAGGCTCAAGCATTTTGTCTACCTCTTTCTTTGCCTTATTCAACAATGTGGTTCTAAGCTTCTCTGACCCAAGAGGCACATACCCTGATGGAGCCCCTTGAGTTAGAGCTCGACACATATCAATAAATAAAGGTGAGTGTGCAACATTAAACTGTATGCTTGTTGACTTTTAAATTGTAAAAATACACAAGAGGAACTTGTATTAATTAATTTATTATATAAAATGTATATGTGATGATAAATGTTACAATGAGACCCTGCTTATATACTTAGGCAAGTGCCCTTTCATGACTGGACATGTCTTTTAAGACATGCCTTTTCAGTTAACTAATGACCATTTAAATAATCATTATTTTGATTATTCATTATTTATATTTATTTATGTTTATTTATTTTATACAATTTTATATTCGTAACATTGCCCTTTCCTTCAAAAGCTTTGTCCTCAAAGCTAATTTGCTAGCTATTCCCTTAATCTGGTGCTTATCATGACTTAATTAACTTGACGTCTCATTTTAACCCCGAACAATTTTCTTCACTTTGCTCACGTCATTTTTTTTTTCAAACTGTGACCGATCACTGATACCTCACATGTATAATTTTAGGGTGATATTATTTTGAATTTTTTTTTCTTTTTTTTATTTAATATAAATAAATAAAAATTAAGCAATTTAATTATAAACTATATAATTGAATAATCATAAACATTATAATTATAAATTATGTAATATAATTATAATCGTATTAATAGTTACGAATTAATATAACCCTCGAAAAATGGCATGGCTTGATCAGCACCACAGGCAGGGTCGATGCATGACTCCTTTTGACAGCGAAGGAATGGTTCTTCGACCTGTCAGCTGCGTCATTTTGTCAGCTGCGTTCTTTTGTGTAGCGGAGGGAATCACGACATGCGTAGAGGAGGCAGCGGACCAAATGTAAACAAAGAAACCTGCATCTTCTCTTTTCTCTACAAGGGAAGAGGATAAACGATAGCTCTTCCAACTCTCGGGCATAGTCGAAACTTGGCAACAGCTAAACAAATTCTTTATCGTCTTGTCTTTGAATGACAAATCCAACCATGGCACCTTGGCAATAACCTTTTGAAACTTCTTTTTCCAAAGACCACTTATGAATTTAGTTGACGAAACTAAAGCATTCAATTGTTTAGATACGTGGCTAAATCTGGGCAAGCGCTCGAGTGACAGCCACGACAATATCTTCGCAATGATAATGCAGCTTCCAAGAGAATATATCCATCTTAGCTTTTGGTTACTATATTTTGCAGAGTAAAAGTTTTCGAATACCTCAATGCATCTAACCATTCCCCTTGGTAGATTAATTTCTGAAGGTTGGTAAACTGGCCAAAACCCAGTAGTTAATACTGTAACAGCTACCTCTATTCCAAAATGATCTTTTGAATTGTTATCAAAATATGTTCTCCACTCGTCTTGAGTCTCCGAGGAAAGTCTGAAGTCATTCAACATGCCTTCCATCTTTGATGTATATTTGGAAACAAAATGATGATTCACCCTTGACAATGTGCTTCGCTCAAGAGTCTCATTTGTAGTTTTCTCGAATAACAGTTTGCGGGCTAGTTTTGACCCGTAAAATTCACAATATAAATATTTATCGCAGACATACTCTAGAAGAATCACTGCCTTTCCAAGGATACTCTCACTGTCATCATCACTTAATTTTTTAAGGCCACTGTTTTTAAGTACAATATCAAAAAACATAGCGAAGAATTTTGCACTTGTCCATTCCCCAACATGTTTACTGAATTTTATTCGAAATGCTTCCTTTAAAGCACTACAAAAAAAGACATTTTCTTGAAATTTATGGACAACATAATCCATGGAATTGTCATGCAATTCAATAATATTCTCCATAAGCTCCTAGTTTTGAGTTGCAACTATATCAGTTTTATCTGTATTATTATTTATAGCATCTTCATCTAGATCTATATCAGTTGTTTTTTGTAACTCATTTGTTTCTAGTGGAGAAATCTCAACCTTAAAAGCTGCATCCCCGTCTTTTTCTTCTACTACTGAAAAATCATTTCCAACAAGATCTTCTTCTCCTGCTTCACATTGTTTTGCTTCTTTAATGTCACTATCATCTTCCTTATTATGGATTTCTTCATAACATTTCTTAAAACGGGTTATAGCTTCTGCACATGATTTTTCTAATCACTTAAGCTTTTCTTGAATTTTTCTAATATGCTCAATTTCTTCAGGATCTACACATAATGGCATATGGTACGGTAAACTACGTTCATAGGCTCGTAAGACTATATTGTGCGACATGGCTTTGATACCACTGAAACAACAAAACTGTATGCTTGTTGACTTTTAAATTGTAAAAATACACAAGAGGAACTTGTAGTAATAATTTATTATATAAAATGGTAGTTTTTTTTACGCTGAGCGCGTGCCCTGCCTGCATGTTCCCTTGACCTAGCAGCCGACTGCTGGTCTTTTCCTCCTTGCGCGAGGCCTCTGGCCTCTGGCCTTCCATGGCCTCCCCGAATGTTGCTACGGAGGGCCTTGTTGATCAGTCTGCAGCAGATGCATTTTCTGCATTGGTCAAATCTCTTCAGCCTCAGAGAACTCGCCCTGCGCTGTCCAAGTTTGTCAAGAAGCTAGATGGGTTGCAAGAGGTTGACCTCCCTCCTACACTTCCACGAATGGCTGCACTCTCTTTAGCTGAGCGGGGACTCATCGGTCAGTTCACTGGCCTATGGCCTTCCCCGAAAACAGTTCAACGATGGATCGAAAGAAACTGGGCAGACAAAGTTAATGGTAAAATCTCCATTCGTTTCTGTGGAAAAGGTTATTACACTTTCCATTTCGAATCTAGAGCAGACAAGGACTTAATCTTCAGAAATGGGTCGTACTTCATGGACTCTCGTGGATTGTATCTGAACAAATGGACTACAGACTTCGATCCTGAGCTGGATGTCCCTAATGTTGTTCCGGTTTGGGTTCGTCTTCCGCATCTCCCACTCCACTGCTGGGGAGATGACTCGGTTCGAGCCATCGGCAATGTTGTTGGAAAATACATTGATCGGAGTGAGCCCAAGGATAATATGCAAGCATGTGCGCGTATATGTGTTGAAGTAGATCTCGGCAAGGGTCTTCCAGAAGCAATCAAACTAAAGGTGGACGAATGGACGCATATTCAGCAACTGGACTACGAACAAATTCCTTTCAAATGCAAGCTATGTCACGAATACGGCCATTTTGCCAATCGTTGTTCAAAAATAGTTAATGATGAACCTGCTCAATCTGAAGAGCAATGGGAAATTGTAAAAAAAAAGAAGACTACCTCTGGCTTGAAAGCAAACTATGAAGAGGCTCCTCCCAAATCTGCCCCTCCCAAGCCTAACCCCCCTTCAGCTCCGCCCAAAGCTTCCTCCTCAGCTGTCCCTCCTCCCTCCTCTCCTCTTGGCCCGCCCATCTTCCCCACCCCGAGGCCAACCTCTAGTCCTACCCTGATCTCTTCAAATCCCTTTGGCGCCCTCTCTCTCCCTGAAAATGACCCTCTGATCCCCCTTGAAAATGACCCTCCCATCCTTTTCTCCCTTTCTCATCCCTCTCCCTCCCATTCTCCAGACCCCCCCCCCCCACCCCGAACTACTAGAAGCTCCTCGAAAGAGCATGGAGTCAATCAAGAGTCCCAAAAAAAAGGACCTGGCAGGAAATCAAGCAAACAGCAAAGAGATGAAAATGCTCAAAAAGACATCGCCATGGGAACTCAAAACCCCATAGAAACTTATATATTGGGTCAAAATAGCAAAGAAACAACACATAAGGAGCAAGGGGGACGAGCATCCCTCCGAAACCTAAATACTCGATGATGAAAGTTATATCATGGAATTGTAGGGGACTGGGGCACCCCTCAAAAATTGCTGCCCTGAAAGATCTTATAGACCATGAGAAGCCAGGAATTGTAATGATTCAGGAAACAAAGCAAAGATTGCAAGAGATGACAATAATTATAGAACAGCTCAGGCATTATGAGGGACAAATATGTGAAGCAAGAGGAGCTTCTGGTGGTATCACCACTATGTGGAACAAAAATATTTGGATATGCACATCCAAAACTATCAATTCTTACTGGATCAAAGTCATATTAGAAAAGCAAGCAGAGCACAAGCAAATAGTCATTTATAACATTTATACACCGAACCATTTCAGAGACAAAGAGCAGTGCTGGGCCACACTACAAGAAGACATCCAAGCTGAAGACAACAGAAACATCATCCTTGGGGGCGACCTAAATCTTATATTACACTCCAATGAAAAAAGAGGAGGCATTTTTACACATGATCCTTATAGAGCAAAGCTGGAAAACATCATGCAAGAGTGTGATTTAGTAGATATCATCCCAAAAAATCGGAGGTACACTTGGAACAACCGCAGGCTGGGCAGAGATAACATAATGGAGCGCCTTGACAGAATTCTGGTAAACACTTCTTTCCTCTCTGAGTTCTCTACTGCTCATGCTGCAATCCTGCCTTATTTAGCTTTCGATCACTACCCCATTAGCATTGTCCTTGAAGCACATTGTCCTTTGGGGCCGTTGCCTTTCAAATACAACTCTCTTTGGCGCAGCAATCCCATTGTGGATCAGATTGTCAAAACAGCCTGGCAACATCATATAGAAGGATCACCGGGGTTCATTTGGGAATGCAAACTGAAGAATACAAAACATGCCTTGAAGGAATGGGTGAAGCAGCATTACAAAGAACCAGAAAATGTCGAAGTTGAGCTAAAAAATAAATTGAAAGAAAATCACAGGAAAATAGAGGAGAACGGGCTGTCCCACGAGGATAAAGCATTAGAAAGTGATATATATTATCAGTTGTACCGGGTTAATAGAGAAGAAGAACAGAAGTGGAGAATTAAGTCAAGACAGCTTTGGCTTCAAGGAGGAGACAAAAATACAGCTTTTTTCCATAAGCAAGCAACTGTCAGAAAAGTCAGAAATAATGTCACCATGATCAATGATGAGGAAGGCTGCCCTCAAAAAACCCAAGAAGCTATCAAGAAAACTGCCTCAGCCTATTACAGCACTCTTTTAACTGAGACAAAGGAAACAGAGGATTATTCAGACCTCCTACAACATATGCCCAAAGGAATCAATGAGGATATTAATGCAGATTTGACTAAGGAAATCAATGAAGATGAAATACATGATGCCATCTGGGCTCTTCAACCAGATAAAGCCCCAGGTCCAGATGGCTTTCCAATCTGTTTCTATAGAACATACTGGGGAATAATTAAAAAAGACCTTGTCAAGATGCTAAGATGGATCCAACGTAAATGCAAAATCGGAGGATTCACTAATGCAACCCATCTTGCCCTTATCCCTAAAGAAAATCGACCTTTGACCTTCTCTCGTTTTCGCCCCATCTCGTTGTGCAACTCATCATATAAAATTTTGACAAAAATCTTGGCTACTCGCCTAAAACCTATCCTTCCCACTCTTATATCTGAAAATCAAGGGGGTTTTATGGCCAATAGGCAAATCTCGGACTCCATCCTTCTTGTCCAAGAGGCTATTCACTCCAGTCAAACCCGAAATGAGAAAGGCTTCATCTTAAAGTTAGACTTAGCCAATGCTTTTGACCGTGTCAGGCATCCCTTCCTATTTGTTGTGCTTGAAAAAATGGGATTTGCCACATCCTTTATCAGCCTTATCAAAGCCTGCATCACAGGACCTTGGATCTCCCCTCTTCTAAATGGCAGACCTGGACCATCCTTCCAATCCTCTCGAGGTCTTAGACAAGGTTGCCCCCTCTCACCTTATCTCTTTATTTTGATGGCTGAATCTTTTAGTAGAGCTCTGGATTACAATCGTCACATGGGCCTCATCACCGGGATCAAATTTGATAATGGAGTCAAGAACATCAATCACTCTCAGTTTGCTGACGATACTCTTCTAATGGGGGGAGCCTCAAACATCATTGCCCGCCGTTTTAAAGCTCTCCTAGATAAATACATGAGCTATTCTGGAGGTCTGATAAATTATCTTAAGAGCTGCATTTATGGGTGGAACACTTCGGCACAAGTTCTCCATAGGATTGCTATAACTTTTGGGGTTCCATGTAAGCTGAATTGGGAGCAATTTACTTATTTGGGCATGCCTGTGAGTGCCGGCAACTTGAAAGCTACAGCCTGGGAAGTTATTATCGACAAGATGAAAAGGAAGATACAGCATTGGGACACCTCTTGGCTTAATCCTGCAGAGCGCATAATTCTTCTTAAAGCAAGCCTCTCCTCCCTGCCCTTGTACTGTTTTACTCTCTTACAAGCCCCTGCCAATTTTCATTTTAAAATGGATGCTCTCCTTCGTCATTTTCTTTGGCAAGGAGGGAGAACTGAGAAAAAAAAATACAACTTGGTAAGCTGGAAGCAGGTCACTCAGCCATGTGAGAATGGAGGGCTGGGAATCAGATCCTCTAAATTCCTAAATCTTGCCTTTGCTGGCAAGCTGGTTTGGAGACTCATATCTGGCAGGAATGCTTGGTGGAAAACAGTTCTAGAAAAAAAATATCTCGACTACCCAAGGCACTAGCTATTGGATCATGAGCTCGCTAACAGAGCATGCTCAAAAATCTGGAGGATGTGTATGAAAGCTATACCATTTCTTGAACAAAACACTTCCAAAGTGCCCAAAGGCGGTAGCTACATCAGAATTGGGGAAGACAAAATAATGGGGCAACAGCCCATAAGTCGAAGGCCTGGTACTCAGCAGATTCTAGCTCTCTTCAGCAGTGCAGGGATTCAAACTCTGGACCAGATATCTCAATGGGAAGCCCACTCTCAGACCTGGAAAGGTTGGACTTTCCCTCACATACCAGCAGATACAGAAATCAGTGTCAACAACCTGAAAGTCTATCTTCATGGTATAGCACCTTCCAAACGCTACCTTGCTGATGACTTTCAATGGGATCCTTCAGGCACAATCTACACTATTAAGGCTGCTTATCATCAGATCTGCATCAACGAGTATCCCATGGCAATCTGGGCACAATGGAGACTTGTTTGGAAGGCAGAAACTCTCCCAAAAATCAAATTCTTCTTATGGATCCTCTTAAGAGGGAAAGCCCTCACCGCAGAGAACCTCAGAAAGCGAGGAATAAATGGACCATCTCGCTGTCCAAACTGCGAAATTGAAGAAGAGACAAGCCAGCAACCCCCCTTGGGCGCCTGGCACTAGCATATCTGAAGTGCTACACATATGGAAAAAAAGCTACCCGTGGGGAAAAAAAGCAAACAACACAGCTCGACGGGTCTGGAATGCCTTGCCCTGTACCCTTCTTTGGAACATCTGGCTGGCAAGAAACAGAATGATCTTCAAAGGTAAAGAAACTAATGTTAGAAAACTCTATAACAAAGCTTGGAACCTCAACTTGGAAGTTTTGTCCACAAAATGTCATGGAAATCCGAAGGTGTTGGATCTAAATGTCGAAGAAAGGAATTACATAGGGCATATTCTGGACAGAAGCAACATAGAACAAAACAGAAGTGATCCCAATAGCAGAAACAGCTCCAGATGTAGCTGGAAAATTAGGATGAAAGATGAAGAATTTGCTCGATGGCTCAGGAACTGCAATACCCATTATCTCTTTTTCGATGGAGCCTCCAAATCTAATCCAGGAATGGCTGGGGCTGGAGGATTTACTTGCAACGGTAATGGAGATGTGTTAACTGATTATGAATGGGGTCTGGGCTCTGCTTCAAACAACAGGGCTGAAGCTTTCGCCCTCCTTCAAGGTTTGCTCCAGCTTCAGAAACTTGGTATAACCAAGGCTATAATAATTGGAGACTATGCCATTGTCATTGGTCTGATGATAAGTAACAGAAAAGCCCAAAATCTGATTCTGCAGCAAATTATTGAGCATTGCCAATCTTTGGACCAGCAGATAAAAGGCAATCTTTATTACCATGTCCTTCGATCTCTCAACAAAACTGCTGAGGAATTGGCAAATAAAGCTTGTTCCCACTCTGTTGGTATCCCCGGGTGCAATGGCTCTGACCAACACTTTTTCTTGCCATGATCAGGTCTTATTCCCTAAGTAGATCCACCCCACAGCAAATCACTGCTCGTGGACTCCGAAGTCCTTTGCCCAGCTTCTCTGCGAAGATTCAAACTTCTGCCTTCTGTCCAATGGCGTTGACCCCCACAGATGTAACCTTCTCAACATCAAAATCTAACTCTCTCTGGATCGCCCTTTCAAAACCCATTAAGCTCTGCGCCCTCTGTTTTTCCAACATTTCATGCTTAAATGAATGTTTACTTATTCCAGTTGATCTCTTCCCATCTTCACTCTATCGATCTCAGACGCATCTTGGACACTGCTCCATGAACTCTGCATCTCTGCTCGCACAGACAGAGTTCCTCTGCCCCAGATTTTGTCCTCTTGCAACCTTGTTTTCGTCCTTGTCAGCTTCGCAAGTTGTTCTGAAGACAAGTCAAAGCACATCAAAAAAAATACTTTTTGAATTAGTTAAGCGGCGCTATCTCTATCTCAACAGGCGGCAAATGCGGCATATCTGCAAAACTAAAATATGAAATGTAAAATCTGTTTTATTTTATTGCAGTTTGTCAGAGTTTATACTGCCTCCTTCTTCTTCACAGCGACGGAAGCAATTTGTAAAGCAGAATTTGGCATAAACTGCATCTGTTGTTGGTCCTACATTTACCAAAGCCATTTTGTAAAACTGGAGATCCGTCTCCCTCCTTTTTTCTTTTGAATATATCAACCAGCAACCGATCTTGTGAAAAAAAAAAAAAATTATTATATAAAATGTATATGTGATGATAAATGTTACAATGAGACCCTACTTATATACTTAGGAAGGTGCCCTTTCATGACTGGGCATGTCTTTTAAGACATGCATTTTCAGTTAACTAATGACCATTTAAATAATCATTATTTTGATTATTCATTATTTATGTTTATTTATTTTATACAATTTTATATTCGTAACATTTTGAAAGAAAAAGAATGCAATGGTGAGATCAAGCTCTTCTCGTTTCTCTTTCTGTAAAATCTTGTCCATTGGACCAAGTGTCACTGCCTTTCTTTTTGCTGCTTGACCCAGACCCCCACCAAAACTCTCAAATAGAAATTTGTTGTTGATTTTCCTCGAGAATGGAAGGGGATCATCATTCTTGTTTTTTTTTAGATGATGCAGCCACCCTTGCCACACCAACATTGGCCTCTTTTTCCATTTCTTTCCTCATGGCTAAAGACCCCTGTGTACACGCTACAATTCCACAACTTGATAAGGCCAACAAATGAGTTTTCACATAGTAATAAGTGCACTTGAAATGATTGTTGCAATAGTTGCATTTCCAAATCAACATTGCCTCCTCCCTTCAACTTGTTGCCTGTCCCTTGCTCTCTTGTGACATACTTCCACCAGGGATATTTGTTTTCTTGAGCCTATTGTCTTTCTAAATTCATTCTGCCCTCAACATTTGAAGTTGTTGTTGCAGCCCCATTTCCAATAGAGGGAACACTTGCAGACCAGGATAAAATTGGAACAGAATGGGCATCACCATGGGGACATTCTTCCCCTTCCTTTTCCCCTTACCTGTTTCACTTGATTGAGCCCTGAATGCTGTAAAAAAAATTAAAAAAAATGCACAAACTTGTAAAAAAAATACACATGCAAACTGTTGTAATAAAAATGCAAAAAATAGAAGCAAAATGCACTTCCCTGTTGCTTGAATCGCCTCCAAAATGCCCCCAAACCCTTTGCTAGTAGCTCCCACACACCCACAACAAGAGAGACACAAAATAATGAGGGAAAATTAGCCGAAAGTGGGCTTTATGGGCCGCGCAACACGTATTTCCAGAGGACGTGTGTCCCAAAATCGGGACACGATCGGAGGACACGTGTCTCATCGAATCCCATAATTCAGACACGATCAGAGGACACGTGTCCCATCGAATCGTGTCTGATTCGTGGGATTCGGGACACGGCAGGGGTTTGGAGCGAATCCGGTTTCTTAGAAGACCAGTTTTCCCCAAGAGACTGTGGGGTTTTTCCGGGGTCATCTTGACCAAAAATAAGTGTCTCATATGCTTGAATGATTGCAAACATTATGTGGTAATTTTCAGCTGATAGGAGAGTGAAAAATAGTAGAAGTATTCTTATTATGTTTGCAATTAATGTACACTGAAATTTATATCAGCATGACAAAACATGTGGGTCTAAACAAAAACATACAAACTTGTAAACTGGGTTAAGGGTGCAGATCATAATTTTTCTACAGTTTTTACCAGTCTGGTCAGTTTGTCTTTTACCAGTCCTTTTGCTTTTTTAGACAATGGCCCAGATGGCCATAACAGCAGACTTTTGCAGACTTTGTGGGTCCTTTTGACTCAACGGATTGCAGCTGAGGTCTAGTTTCCATTTTGGCAGACCTCAACCACTTTGGACAGTACTTTTATCTATATAATATCATTTTTGCCAGCTTGCAATAAAGATGAAAAAAAAAACACATTTGATTCACCAAAGGAAAAAAAAAACACATTTGATTCACCAAAGGAAGTCATGAAAACAAAGTATAGCAACAATGCTAACATTAAAAGAATGCCTGCATTGCTCTTTGGCTCTTTTGCTTAAGATTATCTTATGGCACTTATATGAGTAGCATGAATATATCGAGCTCTAACACTATTCTTTGATGTGTGGAACTCTATCAAATGTGCTGTGCATGTTATCAACATTAAACCTCTCTTTCGTAATACAATGCCAAACCGTTTCATTGAATAAATTGCCGTGCAAACATAATATCTTCCAAGCGATGTATTTTTTAATTTCTCTCAACTATATACTTAAGAAATCAGTAGTTCGTTATTTTATGCACGTAACTTTATTTTCAATTGCATCATGAAATATACAAAGGGCATACCTGTCCTGAAAGACAAAGCAGTAACAGCCCCTCTTGTTGAATGCATAAATGTCACTATCTCTTCGTCATATCGTAGATTATGGACATGGATTTTGCCATCTGAGCAACCAATTCCAACCACATCTAGAGCCGGAGATGAGACACAGCATCGAATGGAAGATCCCCAGCCCTTAAACTCATAAAGCTTTTTACGTGTATTCACATTCCAAAGTTGCAAGCTACCTTCTTCACTCCCAATAAGGACCTGTACTTGGCAAATTTTTCAGTCAGATGAAGAGAATAGTTTCACCAGGTATGCCAAAAACTGGAATATAACAAATAAGAGAAAATAAGAACCTACGTATATTAAAGGTAAAACCAGGAGCACCCTCTAATCAGCAATAACATAATGGGTGCACCATGCAGCACCATAAGTGATAAAGGAGTCACTTCCACATGGTAGAGTTGATGGCAAACTCGGTAGAACTAATAGTTGCTTACATGACTGAAAGATGCCTTTGATGGAATGTAGAATGGGAATTTATAGTCTTATAAGTGGCTACCCTGGTCTAAAGGTTATATTATTGGAAAAGAAACTCCTTGCCAGTGGGTTAGAGCTTAGTTAAGCGCTCGCTAGTTTAAGGGTTCTATAACAAAATTTAGGCCATGTTAAGTGACCTTTTTGTAGATAGGCCCTAGTTATAGTTATAGAACCCTTAAGCGCTCGCTAGTTTAAGGGTACTATAACAAAATTTAGGTCATGTTAAGTGACCTTTTTGTAGTTAGGCCCTAGTTATAGTTAAGGCCTCTCTTGAAGAACATATTTTACCATACTGTCCGGATTACCCATTCTGATGGCAAATTAAGGTCCTCCACACCATCAGGAATGTAGTATACCAGCAAGTTGTGACTTGTGTGGTGATCAGACTTGTACTAACACTGAGACCCAGGTTCAAACACCAACAAATAATGGGTGTCGATGAGATCAGGTGCAAGTCCTGGGTGCCTTTGATGACAATAAAACACCCCTGATAGCATGGCCACTTAACCAAATGGCAGCTGTAAGCAGCATTTTAAAAATGCAAGTATAAAAGGTCCTTTACATCAAACTGACCCTTATATATTTTAAGGCTAATTTGAAAGCTGAGCTAGTAATGAACTTTTGACCCTATGAGCCTCTATAACAGTATATTATGCCTTTCAGGCATTATATTGCCTGCAGATCAACTGATTCGTATATTCACCTCCACCATATATACAAACAACAGATGCATCTAACAATTATTGTTCTGCATAGCTTCCAAATTAACACAAATTTGACACATCTTTCATATTAATAAAGAGCCTAACTAAACAAAAACAAGGAAGACACAAACATGAAGAATGATAGAAATTCACTACCTTGTTTAGGTAAGTGTCTGGATGCATGATACAACTTGGAGAAAACTTCTCCCCAAGTTGTATTTGTCCAATTGGTGGTCTGTTTTGATTCACTTCTGCAATAGCCCATATAAAAAGGCAACCTTCTAAGTCAACACTTAAAACATGTTGCCCAAAAGAAAGAAGCAATGTAACTTTTGCATTGTGTCCACTCCATGTAGCCACCTGCTCAAAGAAGCATTATGCTTGTAATTAGACTTTATCCAAGAATCCAAAATCTTTGCTCTAAGTTTAATAAAATGCATTCACCTGCTTTACAATTTAAAATATTTTCAAATTTGAGTTTCAAAACTGCCCTCAGCATGAAATAAGATAAGTCTACTAAGTATTAATTTTTCATATTTTTACATTACCTAATGCTGAAAAGATTTAATAATATCTGAGGTTTAAAGAAAACAAGAGTACACAGTATAAAATGACTCAATTTACAAGAAAAGATCATTGAAATTTGAAATCATCCAAAAATTAAATCTTTTCTTCTCAAGTGTCTGCTATTACAAAAATTGTAAACAAACAATATTTGCAACAAATACCCACTCCCATATAAGTTAACTAAATCCAACAAAGTATTTAATGAATAGACAGTTTGGTATAACAGGTGCAAAATTATTCATAGAAAATATCAGGATGCAACAAAAAGGAAGGAAGCTTCAATTGCTAAGGTTTCAATCTATGTTGCATGAATTTCCAGAATGAAGGAACCAGGGGGATGCAGAAGTAGAACAGGCATTTGGAATGGCTACAGCACACTGTTTAAACTGTATAGCTTGAATAGGTGTCTCCACATAGACCTTCTGTCCAGGCATGCAGAAGATATCTTGAAAAATTACTTATTTCGGCATTTTTAATTCTTCCCAAGTCCAAAATTAGGAAAAGCATGATAATTAATTTAATTAGTTATTATTAGCTTTGTGACTCAGATTTCTAAAGTTCTTAACTTTGGAAATTAATATTTCCATTTGACAAAATCAAAGTATAAGATTGTTATAAAAAAATTAATTATAGCAAAACTGTAATTATATTAGGTTGTATTAGGCAAAGGGCATGATCAAAGTGTGAAAATTCCTTAAACTTAAGAAACCCTACAGTTAAATCTTGATTTACTTCTCCTACTTACATAAGTTATTAATCTGAAAACTTCAGCATTAACATCGAAGTAAATACTAAATACATTAACAGCCTACACATGCAGATCAAATACTGAATAACATGCTCAAAGACAAAGTGACACACAAGAATTTTATGGACAAATGTCCCTGGAAAAACCCAATGCGGGAAAACCGGTGCTGCTAGCTTCTGGAGGGGTTTTATTATTATGCAGATTCTAAGTACAACAATCCTGGGCACCTAAAAATGGTTAACCCAACAAAGAAATAAATTTGCAACAATAGTTCTATTACCGAGACAGAAAAAATGACTGATTCACACCCTCAAACGGGATTTATAGAACTCAGCCTTTTTTCGGTGTCTAGAAACCCCAGCATTGCTCTGAAGCCCTCTGTGTCAGTGCTCCTAGCCTGTGTCAGCCTCTGAGTTGCTCAGGAAGGGCCTGTGTCACCCTAGTTGGGGTTACACTGCCCTTTCTGGGCCTGCGTCAGCCTTTTGTGGCTCCTACTGCCTCTACGCTGCCCCTGCTGGGCTCTCGGATGGATTGTGTAGCTGCTGCCTCTGCGTTGCCCTGGTCTGCTGCTTCTCTGCCCTCGTTGTACTCTTGGCCTAGGACTAGACCATCCCCCTCGCCAATACTGCCCCTCGCTGCAGCTGAAACACTTCTGAAATTCTTAGCAAACCACGCCCTAGAATTCCAGCCTAACTTTAGTGCTCTGCCAGTATGTGTGTTCTCCAACTGAACCCAAGCCCTTCTCTTATACTTTTCTCATTGGCAAACCAACGACTGTGATCTAATCTCTAATCAACGACTAAGATTAGAAGTTGTTTGATCCACATCACTTAAGTCATTCTCATCACATGTTTAATTCAATTAACTTTAATCTTTTAATTTTCCTAAGTTAGACTTAGGGTCCTTAATTAAAAAGATTAATTAATTAGATATCTCTTAAACTTAATGGAACTTCTTCAATATTCAATATTCTAATATATTTTTATTAGATCTGTTGTGACGAATTGTCCAGTGGACTTTCTGAAAGCATTTGACATTGTTCTCAGAGAGGCATTGTTCCAGAGGCTTCGTGACATTGTGTAATATTCCCAATTAGCCTTGCTAATTGGAATATTTCATTTTTGCTTTATTTTGCCGCTTTAGCTAGAAATAATAAATAAAGTGAGAAATAAGAGGGGTCACCTCACTTTAGTCACCTCACTTTATAAATAAGGTGTTCTTTTCCTAGTAGATTGACGTTATAACTTAGAGAGGGGGCCTTGGGGGTCCACATGAGTATGATGGGGGAGGCATCAGGCTGACCCAAGGTAAACTGCGCAGGTCAAAGGAGAGTAAGGACGCAGTTAAGTGTTGGAGGGAGTTTGGCATTATAAAAGGAGAGGTTCTCACCTCATTTGGATCATGCATATTTTGATATTGATATTGAGAGCTAGACTTTTGTCTGCTTCAGCACGCCGATTGTTTAGTCGGTCTGCAGCACTGTTTAGTGCACGAGTGTCTCCGGTCGGAGATCTCACCCTTAGCCTCGGGGGACTTCGAGTGCCTGCCCTGGTAAGGTTATTTCTGGTTTCACCCTTAGCTTCGGGGGACTTCGAGTGGCCGCCCTAGTAAGGTTAATTTCTGAGTTCTATCTTTCAGTTTCAGTAGCAGTTTCAGGTGGAGAGTCGGAGAGGAAGAAGCCCTCTAGTGGCTGCGCAGATCTAGCAGGAAAAACGCAGTTTCAGCAGCAGGAAGGACGCAGATCAGTTTGGAGTGAGGACGCTGTTCCGGTAGGAAGAGGAAGGACGCAGATCTGAAGGCACAGTGATAGATCCAGCCTTGGAGATTGTAGATCTGAGCAGATATTTGCAGATCTGGTTCTGTAGGTTGCAGATCTGGAGGGGTAGCACTAGATCCAGCTTGGGAGATTGCAGATCTAAGGAGATATTGGCAGATCCAGCCTAGATCTGAAGAGAGAACATCAGATCCAGCCTTTGAGGTTGCAGATCTGAAGAGATATTGGCAGATCTAGTATAGATCTGAAGAGCTAGCAACAGATCTAGCCTTGTAGGACGCAGATCTGGAGAGATAATAGCAGATCCAGCCTTGTATGACTCAGATCCAGCAGATCTGGGCAGAGAGGACGCAGATCCAGTCAGGGAGGACGCAGATCTGATGAGTAGGGTCTTTATGTGGGGTTCTGGCAGCATTTTTCAGTGTTTTCAGCCTTGAGGAGTTGGTCATCTCATCTGGAGGATTTGTGGGTAGATCCAGCCCTTTTGCCAGCATATTTCTTGAGCTTATGAGCTGTTCCTGAAGGCACAGCGTTTTTGTAGGAGGAGGGTTTCTGGGGGCGATTTTCGGAGGTGGTCCATTTGCTTCACGGTTTCTGGGTTTTGTCCGGAGCAGCGAGTATAGGTGATCTGTAGATTTTTAGCTCATTCCGGCAAGGGGATCAGCCCCTAGCTTCAGTTCACTCCAGCAGCAGCAGTTTTACGGCAGTTTCTTCCAGCAGCTGGGATGCAGTTTCTGTAGTAGCCATTTCCTATCTCCTGAGATGATTCTTCACTTGCCTTGAGCAAGGATAGGTGCCCTCATTCTGATTTTCTTGTACTCCTCTCTATGTACTTTGAGATTAATAAAATGGCTCAGTTTTCTGGCATTCTATGTGTACTTGTTCCATGATCTGGTTCAGCATTGTATTTTCTATATCTGTCTGGCATATTTCTGTGTATTACTGGTTATTTCCCTTTGGGGATATTACAGTGGTATCAAAGCATAATTCTGGCTCAGCCTGTGGTCTATGACATCAGAAAATAGATCATACAGAGCAATAGCAGTTGCAATACCAGAAACGCAGTTGGAAAAATGGACAAAATAAAAAGGGTCAAATTTTGAAGTTTGGAATTAGGAAAAACGTTTTCTGGGTTTTTCTGGGTTTTGGACGAGGATCACTTTCCCAAATTCCTGGAATTTTCTGAATAGTTTTCAGTGGGTAAATCGAAGGTTGAAGTTAAGCAGCAGTATGGTTTTGCAGCAGCCGTGCAGTTTCTGAGGAGCCTGTAGGCACCTAGCAGAAAATACCAATGGCAGGAGATGTGAGTCCAGCTCAACATGCGGCTTTGTTTGCAGATTGGCGGAGCATGGGACAGGAATTCATGGATGCTTTCCCTTTTAATCAATATATCCAGTTCCGATGTGGCGGCAAGTCTTATGATCGGGAGCGAAACAAGGGACGTGGATCCCACCGTGATAGTCACCGTGCAGCGAGTAAATTCCATTTGCCGATGTTTGATGGATCGCGGAAGACTACGGCAGAGTCTTGGGTGGAGAAGTTGGACCTCTACTTTCAGCTTAACCGGATGCCAGAGAGGTTGGCCATTAAGATGGCTGCATTGCATTTAGAGGGTGAGGCCCAGGATTGGTGGCTCCATGGGATGGCGACACTCGGGCATTCTACAGTGACGACATATGCCGAGTTTACACGGAGGGTGATAGAGCACTTTGACAGGAGGGATTCGGAGCGGCATTTTGGTGAGCTGATCAAGCTCAAACAGACTGGGAGCGCAGAGACATACATTTCAGACTTCTTGAGGATTTCGGTGATGGTACCTGATTTATCTGCAGCCCGGATAGTTGGCATGTTTGTGGAGGGGCTGTCAGAGCCACTTCGTGGCCTAGTCCGGTTGTACAGACCGGCTACCCTTCAGGACGCCATCAGCAGGACTCGGACACCTTATCCCCAGAGATGGGCCTTCCAGCCTAAGGGTAAGGACACGAGGGCTCCGCCTCCCAAGGCGAATCCTAGACGAGGGCAGTTTGATGATGAGGCCAGGAGAGAGCTGAGGAGGAAGCGGTTTTGCTTCACTTGCCGGGAGCCATGGGCACCAGGACACAGGTGTGCGGCAGGGAAGGCACACTTCATTGAGGTCTTCTCCGAGAGCAGTGGAGAAGAGGATGAGGGGACGCAGGATTGCAGGGATTTCGAGGATACACCTAGTGAGACACAGAACTCACCATCATTAGAGACCTCCTTGACCGTGCCGGTTGATATTGTAGTGGAGGAGGTAGAGCCTACCCCGGTAGAGCCATCCACTGAGGTGATGACTGGAGCCATGTCCGAGTCTTCGGGTGGTAGCGGCACACGACAGATGGGTGAGGTATCGGGAGATATATCCACTATCGATGAGGCACTAGGGGATACAGAGGTATTGGGCGATGATCGCAGACAGCGGTATCATCGGCTTCGGACGGACCTTCGAGTTTTGAGGGAGAAGGCCGCGTCAGTACGGGAGACCGTTTTGTTGCAGGACCAGGAGCTGGAGGGTATGAGAGCGACTTGTGCCAAGTCGGCGGCCAAGTTGGTCCGCATTGGGTAACAACTGGATTCCCTGATGGTACAACTTGAGGGCACATTGCAGCATCAGATCATTCCCTTTCAGGCATGCATGGATGGGACTAGCAGTATTGTTGGATCATCTCTTCCCGTTGGAGATAGAGAGGAAGAGCCACCTAGTCAGGTCTCATATGTTGACTTGGATAGTGGTATGAGACGATCAGAGTTGCACAGGGTACAGCAGCCACGTGTTGAGATTGGATGGCGAGAGATTTTGAGTTGGTACTCGGTGGAGCAGACTATGGGTGAAGGGGAGGTCTCAAGGAGAGATCTTACTGGAGATGCACTTCGACACACCATGGGGTGCAATGACTTTCTTCGCTTCTCACAAGAGCAGATAGAAGATGGGGGACATCTTCGGATGGATAACATCTCTCATGCTTGTGTTGGACATCCCTTGAGCCATACACATCATGATGGGAGATTTTTGCCTACCACCTATTTGATTCTTGATAGGGTCTCATTGATCCTTGAGAAGTTTATATTTCAAAATCCCATGAAGTGCAAAATCAGAAATTTGATTCGGGAGGATGGTAGCCCTCATGGGAGGAGTACCAGGATGAGGAGGAGGAGGCATCCACAAGTGATGGAGTGGATGGGGATGATGAGCAAGGAGCTAGGAGGCTACTTGCAGATCTGTGCTACCAGGCAGCAGGAGGCTTGGCTGCGCTGGTTACTCTTGAAAGAGTTTGGCCATCTCTTGGCAAACACTCTTCCTAAGAGTCGGAGGGTGGAGGAAAGATGACTGGATACGTGCATCATTGAGCAACATGGAGTATGTATGCATGGTGTTGCTATGATACTCATTATGTCTTCATCACATGAGTTGTATGATGGAAGTATGGGGAGGCAGCAAATTGTTTGGTTGCTTGGTTTGTTTCTGGGAGAGCAAGGGCAGATTTGCTCTCACACCTTGCATGATGTTGCAGGAAGAGGGGATGGCACTATCTCCTTGATCTTTGATGATGACGGGGAAGCACTTCCATCTTGGGGAGTACTCCACACTTGTTGCAGCAGTATTAGAGGAGTCTTTGACAAGGAGCATGTCAAAGAGCAGAGTCTTGTATTGACAGGAGCTTATTTGCATGAGCTCCCAGCGTTGTCACCTTGGAGCAGAACATTATGGATGAAGTGTGCGCAGCAGAGATATGGTGGATCTATAACCCATAGGTCCCGGGATCACTTCATATTTGTTGCACAAAGAGGAGGTAGTGATGATAGAGACATCTATGGCATATTCTTCTTGACTTGGGTTTCCAAGCATGAGGAGGATTATCTTCTTGCAGCACATGGTTCATTCTTCTTCATAACATGCCAAAACACTATGGAGGACTCATTTATGGATCCATGTGCCATCTTACTTCCAGCATATGGTCAGATTTGTATGGGAGGCTTGATTATGAAAGAGACACATGAGCTGAATGTGCCTTTGAGTATTTTCTGCACTACATGTTCTAATAGGAGCATGGGAGGAGGCATGGCCACCACTACTACAGATGTGTTCTCTTTTGAGGTGGGCCATGAGATTGATATTCATCCATTGTACAGCTATGGGCAAGTGTTTGGCCTTATGTTGTTGTCATATTCAGCCATTTACTATCCATTAGTAGATGTGATGGATCTTGTACATTGCTTGCCATGTGATCTTCTGAGGTTGCAGTGGATGAGACTGCGTTGTATCCTTGTGAGGGATTGTTTGCATTATGTATCCTCATGTAACACCTTCAGCAAACATCTCATTAGGATGATCCATGAAGCACATGTCCTATTCTTCATGGATGAATTGTTGTGGGCCAGCTTGTTCTTCGTTGTTGGAGGGACCTTCCTTGGAGGATTGTTCTTCACTTTGCCATTGAAGGGCAATGATTCTACAGCCCAAGATCAGACTTTCAGCCCACCTTCATTACCAGAGCTTGAGGTGGAAGGAGATTTTCAGGAGTTGCCTTGTCAGGAGGTGGCTCATTTGGTTTGGATGATTGCTTGGGGATGGAGGATCCACATGAGAGAGGTGTTCCTCACTTCATGCCTTGATTGGAGAGAGGTGACGAGTTGGTTCACAGTTGATGGGCCAGCTTACACAGTCATAGATGCAGAGCAGCAGCGGTCATGGTCTCTAGTCATAGCCAGAGGCAGTGAGCAGTTCGAGTCACGAGACTTGTGCGATTATTGGCCACAGTGGCGATGGGATCCGGGAGGACTATCGATTGGCTGGTACCCTGAGAGGCCAGTTTGGGATCCTGGCATTGAGATGTCCCTTCATATTAGGGTGATGCAGGAGACAGAGAGGTTTCAGTGGGACCCAGGCACATCTTGCAGTATTGGCAGGGAGAGCGAGCAGACTTTACAGCATCCCTCACTTCAGTTGCTTGAGGACAAGCAACGTTTTGCCGGGGGAGACTGTAATATTCCCAATTAGCCTTGCTAATTGGAATATTGCATTTTTGCTTTATTTTGCCGCTTTGGCTAGAAATAATAAATAAAGTGAGAAATAAGAGGGGTCACCTCACTTTAGTCACCTCACTTTATAGTAAAGTGTTCTTTTTCCTAGTAGATTGACGTTGTAACTTAGAGAGGGGGCCTTGGGGGTCCACATGAGTATGATGGGGGAGGCATCAGGCTGACCCAAGGTAAACTGCGCAGGTCAAAGGAGAGTAAGGACGCAGTTAAGTTTTGGAGGGAGTTTGGCATTATAAAAGGAGAGGTTCTCACCTCATGTGGATCATGCATATTTTGATATTGATATTGAGAGCTAGACTTTTGTCTGCTTCAGCACGCCGGTTGTTTAGTCGGTCTGCAGCACTGTTTAGTGCACGAGTGTCTCCGGTCGGAGATCTCACCCTTAGCCTCGGGGGTCTTCGAGTGCCTGCCCTAGTAAGGTTAATTTATGAGTTCTATCTTTCAGTTTCAGTAGCAGTTTCAGGTGGAGAGTCGGAGAGGAAGAAGCCCTCTAGTGGCTGCGCAGATCTAGCAGGAAAAACGCAGTTTCAGCAGCAGGAAGGACACAGATCAGTTTGGAGTGAGGACGCTGTTCCAGTAGGAAGAGGAAGGAAGCAGATCTGAAGGCACAGTGATAGATCCAGCCTTGGAGATTGTAGATCTGAGCAGATATTTGCAGATCTGGTTCTGTAGGTTGCAGATCTGGAGGGGTAGCACTAGATCCAGCTTGGGAGATTGCAGATCTGAGGAGATATTGGCAGATCCAGCCTAGATCTGAAGAGATAACATCAGATCCAGCCTTTGAGGTTGCAGATCTGAGGAGATATTGGCAGATCTAGCATAGATCTGAAGAGCTAGCAGCAGATCTAGCCTTGTGGAACGCAGATCTGGAGAGATAGTAGCAGATCCAGCCTTGTATGACTCAGATCCAGCAGATCTGGGCAGAGAGGACGTAGATCCAGTCAGGGAGGACGCAGATCTGATGAGTAGGGTCTTTATGTGGGGTTCTGGCAGCATTTTTCAGTGTTTTCAGCCTTGAGGAGTTGGTCATCTCATCTGGAGGATTTGTGGGGAGATCCAGCCCTTTTGCCAGCATATTTCTTGAGCTTCTGAGCTGTTCCTGAAGGCACAGCGTTTTTGTAGGAGGAGGGTTTCTGGGGGCGATTTTCGGAGGTGGTCCATTTGCTTCACGGTTTCTGGGTTTTGTCCGGAGCAGCGAGTATATGTGATCTGTAGATTTTTAGCTCATTCCGGCAAGGGGATCAGCCCCTAGCTTCAGTTCACTCCAGCAGCAACAGTTTACGGCAGTTTCTTCTAGCAGCTGGGATGCAGTTTCTGTGGTAGCCATTTCCTATTTTCTGAGAGGATTCTTCACTTGCCTTGAGCAAGGATAGGTGCCCTCATTCTGATTTTCTTGTACTCCTCTCTATGTACTTTCAGATTAATAAAATGGCTCAGTTTTCTGGCATTCTATGTGTAATTGTTCCATGATCTGGTTCAGCATTGTATTTTCTATATCTGTCTGGCATATTTCTGTTTATTACTGGTTATTTCCCTTTGGGGATATTACACATTGGCATATATGTGACCCTCCTAGTAGCCATCATGAGATTGTACAAGTCACTCTTGAGTCAACCTAGATTAGCACATGGCCTTTCTGATTTTATTTAGACTACCATCAAGGTAAACCAAGATTGCCCCCTCTCGTCGACCCTCTTCAGAATTTGCATTGACGACTTGGAATCTTTCCTCCATGAGCACGTACAGGAGGGTGACGGTTGCCTTTTGCACGAGGTACTGATCTCCCTAGTCTTCTTTGTTGATGACTTGATCTGTTGGCCTCTACTCCAGTGGGCCTGCAGAGACAGATCAATGCCCTAGCCAGTTTTTGTGACCTTCGACATCTGACAGTCAACCTTGGTAAAACTAAGGTTATGATCTGTTGTGACGAATTGTCCAGTGGAATTTCGAAAAGCAGTTGACATTGTTCTTAGAGAGGCATTGTTCCAGAGGCTTCGTGACATTGGCATATATGTGACCCTCCTACTAGCCATCATGAGATTGTACAAGTCAGTCTTCAGTCAACCTAGATTAGCGCATGGCCTTTATGATTTTATTTAGAATACCATCAAGGTAAACCAAGATTGCCCCCTCTCGTCCACCCTCTTCAGAATTTGCATTGACGACTTGGAATCTTTCCTCCATGAGCACCTACGAAGGGTGACGGTTGCCTTTTGCATGAGGTACTGATCTCCCTGGTCTTCTTTGTCGATGACTTGATCTGTTGGCCTCTACTCCAGTGGGCCTGCAGAGACAAATCAATGCCCTAGCCAGTTTTTGTGACCTTCGACATCTGACGGTCAACCTTGGTAAAACTAAGGTTATGATCTTCAACGCTTCGAAGAAAGCTCTCACAGACAAACATTTCTACAATTGGGGGGGAAGAGATCGAAATCGCCACATGTTGAACTCACACACAAATGAGAAAGACAGATGAATCACTTTTTGGTAGATGACATGACTCATGAATTAAAGTGATGGATGATCTGTGCCCTATGGAGCTAAAGTTGAAGATTCCTTAATATCGAAATCCATGACATCGAGGGGAGGAATTCTTCATGAGCACCTGGGTGTCTCACCATTGCTACTGCATGTCCCTAATTGAGAGGGAGCCTGGTGATCAGTTTCTTACTTGGAAGAAACTGGGTAATTCCTAAGAATGAGATTAGGTACATTCCTTATACAGGAATGAGTAAATTCCCTTGTGGAATAGGTCCTCCCTGCTTGAGAGGGAGAGATAGACACATCATTCTGGTCTTCACTTGGGAAGACAAAATGGAGGATTGGGTAATCATCTGGCATTCGATACTCTTTGAGAATGTGCTAGGGCATTCAAGATAAGAGCAGTCGGGGACTGATATTCTTTGAGGGCTAGCTACCCAAGAGAAGAATAGTCCAAGAAGGTCATACTTTGGGAACACTCGGGTGGAGTATGTACCTTCAAGAAACAATGACTATGGTATCTATAAATCATGTGTCTCGCCAGCATTGTAGCCCATTTTCTCGTTGAGAGATGGGGTTGTTAGTCAAGGCCTTGCACTAGGACAATGCTGGTTGATATGATGCTATACAGATGTGATTACCAATCCGATTCTTCTTATGAGATTCTTCAATTTGAAAGCGACCATGTACCTATATGAATACCTCTCTAGTTAAGAAGGAGTGTTGAAAAGTGTAACTAGGTCGGTCTTCATAATGACTATGTAATTATGTATTTAGGTAAAGAAGAAGACAAAGATAATAAAATGTATTTTTTTTGTTGTACTTGCTTCATGGGTTTCATGAGCAAGATTTTATAGGTCAGTAGACTTCTTCTTGATGTCTACTAAGATTGTCTTCTAGTCACAAATGTAATTAAGTGTCATATGGATAAAGGGTCTAGTTATATGCTCCAAAACCTGGTCACGATATGCTGAAGAAATGGCTTCTGGAAGATGCTCAAGATACCTTCATAAACGCTGGGATAAATCAGCCTATATTCTCAATGGACAAGATGTATGGTCGGCCTTCAAACAGAAAATGTGGTATATATATATGAAGAGACTGCGGTTCAGTTGATCAAATAATATTGTGGATTTCTCTGAAGTGACATAGCAAAAGAAAGTGCGGATTAATCTGAACTTAAGTGTGAATCACACATATTATAAT
Source organism: Pinus albicaulis (assembly GCA_034641835.2). NCBI lineage: Eukaryota > Viridiplantae > Streptophyta > Pinopsida > Pinales > Pinaceae > Pinus > Pinus albicaulis. The sequence continues at coordinate 183,220,691 of CM076571.1, read as the reverse complement.
GCGGATACATCTATGATGGGCACGAAGTTTTAAAAGATAGAAATGTGGGTCAAGGATAGATGATAATGCGGATACATCTGAGGTAAGGAAAACGTGATGAAGTCCGGTTAAAGATGCAGAAATAAGACAGGGTTTAAAGAACCAGTGCGGACAGTGTTTATCTATGTTTGAAGTTGGCTTAAGACAGAGATCTATGCGGACTTAAGATAGAAAATCAGTACAGGAATATCTGAGATGTAACAACATGGTGTAACCTGGATGTAGTGCGAAGTTAAGGCAGTATTGAACTATGAAAATATGCAGTCAATCTGAAGTAAGATGTGGATCCAGTAAAGTGATATGCACTTGTAAGTACAAGTATAAAAGGAAGGTAAATCTATGATTTACCTTCCTATCCTCAGTAAACAAAAGAAATGTATGTCAAGTGAAGATGAAGCAAGAAGAAATGTTTTTGGTGAACAAAGATGAAATCAAGAAAGACACCGAGTTCTCTAAGGTCAGTGCTAGTCAGTGTAAGTTGGTGCAAAAATGAAGGATCAGCGTTGGAGACAGACAAAGAAGCAATGACAAGGTTTTGGATGCATATATATAAGGGTCTGAGTCTTGGTCATGGTACTTGTCATATGAAGATCTATAAGAAGAATTCTTTGCGAGTTTTCCTCTCCAAGAGGCTTTTACCCTAGCTCTAGGTGCCTAAGTTTGTGTCTTGTTTATTTGATAATTGACTTGATGAATAACTAAACAAGATAGCAAAGAGAAGACATAAGTAACTCAAGTAAGCTCACAAGTAATTATCAAGAAGAGAATTTGTATTAATCTCCAGCCCTCCAAATTTTCAACAGGCTCTAGGCTCAAGCTCACTTGATGTGTCTTTGAAGCTTGTAGATGACCATCAATTCCCCCTTGTCAAATACAAGGTGAGAAGAAGAAAGAACTCAACTGCAAAACTTTTCAATACTCGAGAGCAAATTCTATGGTATGAGAAAAATATCTTCTTGCCTATTGAAGCTCGTTTCCAAGAAGCGATCCATCCAAGGTGAATCATTGTTCTTGCAGAAGTGTTGTTTCTGAAGCATTTGTTTGAATGATGAGTAGTTTTATAACAATGCTCACATGGATGAAGATCAAAACAGTGATCTTTCACATGGCCAACTTTGTCAAGATGTCAGCATTTGACAATCTGTGGGGAATGTGGAAGATGAGCAAGATTTGAAAGAGGTGAAGATGAATCGTCATGTAGAAACCCAGCACTATGAAGTTGGATGGGCTTGGAATAGTCTGAGTGAGAAGAGAAACCTCCTTGTCACATCCAAGACCAATTTCGTTCTTGTTGTTGACAAGCTCTTGTTGCTTTCTGGTAGCATCGGATGTGCTCTAAGTCACAAATTTTGCAGGGAGGCTTAGACACATGTATTCCAAAATACCCAGAAAACGTTTTGGGAAATTCCACCTGGATGGGATTTTATAAAAATAATTAATTATTTTTAATGGGAGCCTAAGTTTAAGCTTAGGGAATTGAAATAATTAAAGTGTATTAATAGAATTGGGTGTGAATCTTCTATAAAAAGATGAAGATCAAGTCAAGTTAATCTTAGCCCTTGATTATGTTTTAATCTGGGTCGTTGATTTCTCAACGAGAAGGTTATAAGAGAAGGCTTGATGGGCATTTGGAAATCACATCAGAGAGAGTCTAAAGATTGATTTCTCAAGTGAGCAGCGCAGAGCAATTGGAGGATTGATCGAATTGATTCTTGCAGTGAGAGGCAGTGATAGTTCCGGTTGGAAATATTTCATGAGCCAGGAATACATCGCAGAGAAGGCAGAGAAGAAGACGCAAAAGAGGCAGCGTAGGGGCTACGTTGGGCAGCGCATAGCCACACAGAGGCAACGATGTGCCTCTGAAAGGATCCGTATTTTTGCTGAGGATCACTCAAATCCAATGCCGGAGTGCCAAGGTGTGAGACCAGAGAGTCAGAAGATCAGCATCCAGCCAGCAGAAAGACTAGCCAAAGGGAGTGACGCAGTCCCCAGCCAAAGTGATGCAGATCTGAGCAGAGGCAACGTGGGGCTCATTAGTTTGAGGATTAGTCAGTGTCGGATCTCCAGTGTTAGTGTGAGGTAATCCTCATTAATTCTCTGTCACTCAGATTCTCTGTGGATAGCCAGATTTGGGCATCCAGTTGTATTCAAAAAAACTATTGCTTAATAATACAAACCCTCAGCTGCTACACCAGTTTTCCCGCATTGAGTTTTTCCGGGGACTTAGTCCAAAAATAACGGTGTCATGTGTGTTTAATTTTCTTGCTCAAATCTTGTTTCCGAATTTATTTTCCGCAGTTTATTTAGTTAGGGTTGCAGTGTATTTGCTTCAGTGTTTACTTGTAGAACACAGTAAATAACTTGGATAATTTATCAAATAGGAGAAGTAATATCAGTTTGCTGCAATCGGATTCCGGGAGTAGGAATTTTCACAGCGCTTCCCAAGGTCTGATGATGGGCTTGGTAAGTGTGGACTGAACTTCTGCATCTGCATGCAAATCTGCTCTTGAAATGGGCACTTGATGGGGATCAACCTCAACCTTACTAACTTGATCACTTGTTGGTTGTTGATGGGTGTCTAGTTCAACCTCAAACAGAGGATTGTTCTAAACAAAAACAAGTTTAAAATGATGTATTTTTTGTTGTAACTCATCTTGATGTAGTTGCGATTCAAGTTGCTTCTATTGTGCAATTTATAGACAAATTTTAATGTCAGCGAGAGAGGTTTTGTTGATTTCTACTATCTCATCAACCGTGGAATGAATTACGGTATTCAACAATTCTAATGCATCATCAATTTCAGCCATTTTCTCAACAACTCAGACTTACACTTCAAAAACTGATCACAACCATGAACCAACGAGGAAAGAAGCAAAGCACCTACAAGTTGCACTAAAATGCAAAATCTCTAGTGTCTTTAGTCATGCGGAGCTCGACTTCAATCCAATGCCTATTTCCCTCTGATTTGAATGCCATACCTACAACCCCAAATAACAATGCGACAAAACTAAAGAAACAACAAATCACCCCCAGATTTGAACCTTGACACCTACGGATGCCAAGAATTATCTCCAATATTCCTCAATGACTGCAATAGTCTCCTTGGTACTTCTGTTGCACAACATATTAAAATCAATTGGCACAATGTGTGAAGACAAAAATCTTACCCACCCGCAATTGTTGTCTCTTATTTTCTTCAAGCAATTTAGAAGTTGGGCCATGCATTCATCTATTCCTGTTTTGGACTAGATGACTGGCCCAAAGGTGCAACTTCAAAATACACACCTCACCCTTTAACATGATAAGGTTTAACAATCAGGCATTGACTTTTGTTCAAGAGATCATGTCGAGTCCTCGAACCAATTGTAGTTCTTGTCCAACTATTCAAACACTTTGGCCCTTTGTGAAAGGTTCGGTGACTCTCTTGAGATCTCACACAACTGGGAAAGCACAATGCTTTTCCATAGTCCACAACCAAAATCAAAGCCTAAAAGTACCTTGCCTTCATTTGCTTACAGGAAACGTCAATGCAGGAAATGTTGAGGATAGAATAGGAGTTCTGTCAGCTATAAAATGAGCACCATTGAGAATCTACTGCATTTATTACCTAATTGACGTTATCAGATCAGAAATCACTTTGATATTCTTCAGTGAGCAAGGTTATGCATTCCAGCCTTTCACATATACCACCGTTACACTCACAATATTTTAGATAAGGCGTGAATTGGAAGAGAACTGACACAGCAATGGGAAAAATGGCAAAGAATTGACAAAACAATAGGCAAAATGGCAGAAGGAGTTACACTAGATTGTCTCATACGGTTGTTCTAATGATAATATGAAATAGACTGAGAGTTGGGGGTAGAAATGGTCATGGTGGAATGTAAGACCTATAAAGAATATGACAGAGAGGTCAGATCACAAAGAATATGCTCCACACAGACACATAGAGAGATCCGACGTGAAAAGAAAGCCAGAGTCAGTCTGTCCGAAGAATACCAGCGATACACACAATATGGAGGCCTGAACAAAGGGAGCTCACAGTGCTATTGTAGGCAAGCTTATAATGGCATAAACAGTTATGAGTGTGACTTATGCTGGCCTTGGACCTCAGATTAAGGTGATATCTAAATCAAGCACTAAGGGCTTCTAAGGCATACTCAGATTACAAAAGTAGGACCTCAAAAATACGAAGGCTACAAAACTCATGGCTCTCACATTCCACACCATAACCCTTAGCGAATTAGGTGTCCAACACCACATCATACCTTACCTAGAAGGGCAATTCACGGGACCTCGTTTTGGTATGCAACAAGCCCTCCAGCCTTGGCTCAACAAAGGGTATGGTTCCATGGCCCACGTAGAGAGAGTCGAGACAGTGTTTCCAGAGTCAGTTTCAGGACATCTCATCCAAACTCTACCTCATGGAGGCAATTATTAGATCAACGATTCTTTGCGGCTCTTGCTTTATCCTAGTCTAAGTCTATTGTAGGCTCGTTGATCTCATCATGCAGCTCATATCAAGCTCATTTTCAAGTTGTTCACATCAAAACATGGACCAAGCAAAGACATTAAAATTATGATAGTAACATTGCAATGATATATGTTTGTATTACTTGGTTTCCTCGCACTAAAAAGAGTTACAAATTACAATAAGAAGAAACTGATAGCGTTTGAAATGCATTATCATGCAATTATTTGATTATATTTTAATTTGACATCTAACTGTGCTAATCACATTTGTGTTGTCTCTTGAGTTGTTTCAATGGTGTAGTTGGAGTCGATTGGGTCTTTATCGTATATCATTCCTTTTAAAACATCTTCCCTCTTGCATTTGCCTTGAGAGGCTGGGTAAATTGGTTCTATCAGACAAGTTAAACTAGGTCTTGCTTACCTTGTTTTTCCCATGACATTGGCCTAATTTGACTAACATAGAGATCCACCCCTTAGATATAGGATTATTTTCCTTCAACCTAGAATTAAAAGGAAAAGCCACCGAGATGAAAATGGATGGCTTGTCTAGTAGTTGCCCCTTGGCTCTTGCCTTCAGGACCGGCTTTCCCTAAAAGAGAGTTTGAGCAGTGACACCCAGTCAAATCTGATCAGGCTTGACAAGCTTATGCCATTCAAAAAGCATCTAGAAGAACAAGAATTTATGTGTTGGCGGTCTCATTTTCAATTGTTGGCTCTTTTCCTTCAACCTAGAAGTGAGAAGCAAGGCCACCGAGCTGACAGTTGGTGGCTTTCCCAGTAGTTGCCCCTCGGTTCTCACCTTCAAGACAAGCTTTCACTTACTGAGAGTTTGAGCAGCAACACCTGGTCAAATCTGATAAGGCCTGAAAAACTTACACTGTCAAGAAGCATCTGGAAGAACAACAATTTACTTGGTGGCAGTCTCATTTTCAATCATGTCCTCCATAGACCAGCAACCTATTTGTTGATAGAGAATGCTGTTATTTTGTGGTGGTTCTACCCACTTGAATACATGGACACCAAAATGACATATTGGTTGCAGGTTCACGAACAACCCCAACTTTCCAACAATACATTGAACAGTTCAACTCTCTCTCCATCAATTTGGAGGTACAAGGTCCTGAGCAGACTCTCAAAATCAAGTTTATTTCCTGTGTACAGCCTCATAAACAAACTTGAGCTCTTCCAATTTACTTCTCAGAACATGCTCTTCAAATTGCTTAAAAAATTGAAGCCAAATGACACAAAGAACTTTCCAAGTGGTAGTCTTCACAATCTTCTCAAGAGGATTCCAAACCATCTTCTTCTTCTTCCACTTTTCCCTCGGCCCCTGTTGGTAAAAATGAAGGAATGACAAGTAGCACCCTTTTCTACTAGCAGTGGGAAAGAAAAATATGGCATGTACTATAGGAAGCTCCACTACACTAATGAGGAATGTTGCAAAATGCATATTAGGAAGGCAAGGATCCTTCTTGTTGGACAACAACAAAAAGAATGAAGAATCTGAGATTGATGTCAGCAGCCCCAATTTCACCAATCCACAGTTGGCTCTCATGCCCACAAACTATATTGCTAGCAACAGGGAAGCCCTCTTTCCTTACAACTGCCATATTAAACACAATGTGGTGCATCTTGATCACGGGTAATGGTAGCCAGCAATCATATCTCTTAACAGTTGTTGGAGAAAATTCAACCAACTCCAGTTCATCCCATGTCGTATCAACTTGATTGCGTCAAAGTTGCAAAGCAGCCAACTCTGATCAAATGCTGAAAGGTAAATATTACTGAAGGATCTAAATGCACATTGCTTTTCCATGATATTGAAGTAACAGGAGAGTCTAACAATCCATAGCAATGAACTAAATTGCTTATTTGAAGCAACGTCAAATCTGATCAAGTGTCAAAAGCTTATGGTGGTACAGGTGCATCTGGGAGAACAAGCACGCACTTTGTGGTAAAATCACATTTAATTGTCGGCCTTAACAACCCAGCAACCTATTCATCAATGCAATGATTTTCAAAGCTGTTATTCTGGAATCTGAAGCAATTCTACCCACTTAAATACAAGGACACCATGCTGGCATGTTGGTTACAGCTCCAATAACAACCCAGATAGACTGTCCAACAATACATTGAACAGTTCAACCCATCTCTCCAAGTTGGAGGCACAAGATCCTGAAGAGACTCTCAAAATCAAGTTTATTTCTGTTTTATTTCCTGTTTTTGTAAACAAACTAAAGCTCCTGAAGAGACTCTCAAAATCAAGTTTATTACTGGTTTATTTCCTATTCTTGTAAACGAACTAGAGCTCTTACATCTAACCTCCTTAAAGCATGTTTTTCAGCTTGCTTAAAAACTTGAAGCCAAATGACACAAAGGACTGCCCAAGTAGTAGTCTTCACAATCTTCTCAAGAGGGTTCCATATATTCTTCTTCTTCTTCCCCTTTTCTCTCAGCTCCTAGTGGCCAAAATGAAGGGGCAACAATTACCACCTGTTTAAACTGGCAGTGTGAAGAAAAAATATGGCACATACCGTAAGATGCTTGACCACAGCAATGATAAATGTCAGACATTGCACGTTAAGAAGGCAAAGGTCCTTTTTTATCAGACAAGAAGTGTCAAGAAGAGAATGAAGAATCTCAAAATTGATGTTAGAAATCCCAATTCCTTAACTAATAGTCCTTCCATTCCTTAAAACTCCTTAACTAATAACTAGAATAATTCATCCCTATAATAATAAAATACTAATATCCTATCTCAAGATTAAAGTTAATGATTTTAATAAAAACTATTAACTTTATTCTATAAATTTATTATTAACTTTATTAATTATAATTACTATTAATCTATAAAGTTAATAATAAGAATTATTAACTTCTTTATTATTATTAAACTTTATTATTAGTAGTATTAAATTAGAAGTTATTAATAATAATAATAATAATAATCAATTCTAATAATAATTATTATTATTATTAACTTTATCATTAATGATAATTATCCTTAATAACAACCACAATAAGAATTGTTAATCGTTATTATTAATAATATCAATTACTTATTCCGTTTATAACTGATCATCTCTCCATGTAATTAATTTTAGCGTTAACTGGCCGGCTCTTTCACTTTTCTTATCCTTCCATCCCATTAATATTCCATTTCATCAGTGCTCTTCTTTGTGGATTTGTCCTGACGATGAGTCTTGTTATAAACTCGAAACATCGACTCGAAAATGACTACTGTGGATTATATTCCGGATACTCATGCTCAAAATCCCAATTCCTCCAACCCCCAGCTGGTTGTCTTGGTCAAAGGCTATTCTGGTAGCAATAGGGAATCCCTCTTTCCACACAATTGCCATATGGCACATTTAATCATCAATAACAGTGCATACCCATATATCCCAACAGTTGGTGGAGGAACTTCAACTACCAACTTCAGCTCATGCAAATGTCATATCAACTTAAAATTGCAGAGCATCCAACTCTAGAGTCTAATAACATGCAAAAACAAATATTTGCTAAAAAGTAAATAGTTATAGAGGATCCGAATGCACATTGCTTTTTCCATGTTAATGAAGTAACAAGAGAGTCCAGCATTCTATAGTAATGAACTCAAATAATATATCATACTAGCATCAAATACTCAATAAATGCCAAAAGTTCTATACTCTCAATGAAATGTTGATTGGTACTCACTTTTCATAATCATTAATTTCTCATTTAGCATGATTGCATGTAAATTGAGACAAATCATAAAATACAATCATAGCAATAAACTTAACCTCCAAAACTGCATACCTGATGAGCTCGCCTAAACACTGCAATGTCATGCCCAGTGGCAGCAAATGTAAAATCTCGCCAACATGCAAGTGCTCTTATCTTTTTATCCATTTGAGGTCCTTCATTCAAGAAAAGCAATATTAACTGGGAACTGATAAACAATCTGCATACTAACACGCTCAAGCATTACATCATTTCTGAACCATATCAAAAACAATATGAAAAAGACACATTCTTGGAGAATTTAAACAATAAATGTTTGAGATCAAATATAAGTGGAAAATAAATTTCAATAATAATCAGATCACCTACAGGTTACTAATGGTTTGAATCTATATTCAAACCTTCAGAAGGATTAATGCTTCTTTGATATTTCTTTGATATTTTATTTTACATTCACTCAAGCGGCTATCCGGACTCCACATGTTTTCATATTTAGTATTTACTTCATAGGGCACAAGCTTATGCTTGAATTAGGGTGCAAACCCAATGTTGCAGAATATAATGTGCGAATATTCCTAAAGATTTATATACACTTGTAAAAGCAATATATATGCATCTCTGTAGCTACAAGTCAAAAATTATGAAATGAGATTAAACCACCAAGTGAGCAATCTGGGAATTCCACCTACCAAAATCATAAAATCACAAACAGATTTGTAGCAGCAACAGTTACCAAAAAACAAATTAGCTTGAAAAGAATGATTATAATGTCAAATACAAGAGAGAGGCACTTCTAGGTAGGTGGGTGCTCTCTTCAGTTAACTCGCCTGCTAACTCTCCTAATACTTCCCTCATAAATCACATGGAGTATAGAAACAAACCAGCAGGTAAAGAAGATGTTAAAATTCACTTTTAACTCTTCTAAACGGACACTGACTACTCTAGGAGAGGTGATCTGGTTAGGAGATATACATACTAAGTTCACCCACACGCACCAACTGATCTTTAGTAGGTCTGAGGTTCTCTCTAGGTGGGGCATACTATGCAGAAGTAGTGAAGCACACCAGGAAGGTGCCCTTTAATGGAAGTTTATCACTAATGGAAGGTGCTCTCCCTTTAATCAAAACAGACACATGATGATAACTGATCACTAGTTCAAATGCAGTCTCAAGGTAGGAAACACTAGAATCTTCAAGGTCTGCTACATGTTTGTCAAGATCTTCTGTGATTTGATTTATGTAGGCTTCTTTGTCAAAACTATTTGCTTCATCAATGTGCAGATTTGAAAATTCTCCTTTTATTTGCAGAAAATTGTCCAACTGTTTATCATTATCAAAGACTTGCCAATACCTTATATTGTCTGGGACAGCTGGCCTGTGTTTAACTTGAATTTCATACTTCTTATTAGGATGAATGGGAATCTTAAATGTACTGGCTGAGGTGGCTAACGCATCAGCAATTGCATTCTGCTCTCTAGGAATCACAGACATTGTCTTCTGGAAAACATTGCAGAAAATCCAAAACAGCATTTCTACAAACCCTCATTCTATGGTGTTTGTTTGATTCTCACCTTTAATTTGCTTGATGAACAGTTCTGAGTCCCCATGGACTGAAATCCTCTTGGCTCCTAACCTCTTCAACAATTGCAGTCCCAAAATCAGTGCCTCATATTCAGCAACATTGTTTGTGCATTCGAAAGCAAGTTTATATGAATAGATCTTTGACTTGTCTACTTTCGGGCTCATAATCCATACACCAACTCTAACCTCTTCCTTGTTGACTGCTCCATTAAATTCCATTTTCCACAGTCCCTCTTCATCATCATTGTGTTCTAATTATGTTTTCAATTCTTTTTTCTGCAACTCATTTCCCTTTTCTTCCGACATGCTGACCCCATTTTGACTGTTTTCCTCTAAATATGAATCATGGTATAATATAAAGGAATCCATCTCTGAATGTACTGAATAAATAGGATAATTATTTGGTTTATCTTGACTGCTTACCATGTATTTCATGAGAGTTTCCCTGTACAATTTCCTTGGTTGTCCGAACACTGGGCTAGTTGCATATGACATGTCCATTTACAGAGAACCCTTCAACTTTGCACCCCAAGATCTTGATAAAAGCATACCATACTTCAGTGGAATGTCAGCAACAACAACATCCATAATTATGCTCTTAGCTGGAATTTGAGTAAGAGTGAAACACAAATCTTTGATCAAACCCAAACACTTCGCCTTGCTTGAGTCAAAAGAAAAAAAGTCTCTGTATGGCTTAGTTATATCCAAACCAAGCTTATCCATGATCACTTTTGGCATTAAATTGTGTGAAGCAACTTGAATCTAACATGGCATTATGCAATATCAAATCATGTATATTTAGGCTGACATAGAATGGTGGCACATTACCTTCCTGTGAACCTTCTTCAACTTTTGGACCAAAAAGCAATTCAGGAAGATCATCATTTAAATTGACAGTGTCTGACACTTCTCCTATCTTCAATGTCTTTACAATTTGACTCTTATATTCATCATTCTTAATCAATTCAACCAATGGAACAGAAATTTGGTCTTTGATATCTCATTTTCAAGACTAAAAGATGATTGAATCCTTTCTACCTTCTTATAGTTGCATCTTGCTTTTAAGGAATTTCCTTTGAAGGATCAGCCTTTGTCTGACTAGTAGAAGGTGTATCAGCCTGAACCTTTTTAGGAGGATTTATTGGGACTTTCCTATTCCTCAAATTACTCTGTTTGTGAACCTCCATAATGGCATTTTGGTAACCCTTCTTGTACTATTCTGATTTTGTAGGCATGATAGCTTTTGGTGACTGTGAGAACAAATCCTGTTCTTCCTTTGTCAAAAATATACTATCATCTTCATCCTCACCAAAGTAATGAATCTGATCCTGATCTTGTTCCTCTGTTGCCATCTGTTCTTCTTCTGCATAGTTCTCTTGAAAAGGAGGTTTGATATGTTGTTGGTCTGCCAGATTTTTTTGGTCCCTCTAATTAATTTGAATCTGTTGTCTTCTGAAATTAGAATTTCTGATTTGGGGACCTTCCTGTGGTTCTCTTGCAACAACTCTATCTGTCAGAGTCATTCTTTCCATCATCTTCTTCATGGTCTTCACCAAAGTGTACAATTTAGCAGCTGATGATGTAGAAGGTTCCTCCTTGATAGTAACTCTCTTTTCGATTTTCATCTTGGCTTTCTTGGCCAGCAAATTAGCTTCTACACTGACAGCAGTCTTCTGCATGTCTTCCAAGGTAGTTGGGTTTATTTCTCTTAATTGGTAGGCCATCTCTGAATCGAATCCATCCGGATAGCGAAGTAGGGCCAAACCTAGTGGAGGCTTTATGTCTGCCAGGATGGAATTATAAACATTATTGAACCTGATTGAGAAATCTTCGACTGATTCTCCCAAGGCTCTCTTTGAATTTTCATATTCTGCTAGTATTTGAAGAGGGTTCGTTTTTACTCCCCATCTAGAAAGGAAAAGCTAGTGAAACTGTTGTAGATCAACAATACTGCCTACTGCTAGTCCTTTGTACCATTTTTTGACCTCTCCAGCAAGGCTTTGGGCAAAGAGTCTCATCTTAACATTATCATGATCAACTTCTTCAAGATCTGCAAAGTCCTTCATTTTATCTATGTGTTGTTGTGTTTTAGTGGGTCCAGTGCCATCAAATTGAGGTAGGCGCTGCCCATAGTTCTATGGCATATCATTTAGTGGTGCCTACAAGATCAATGGAGCATAACGAGTTGCTGAGATGGTGGTCTCAGATGTAGTTGTTCTAGCTGTTGTACTTGATGATGAAGACGAAAGATGTGGTGAAATTGTAATCTGTTGGGTTGTTGTGAATGGAGGAGTATAAACAACTGATACAATCAAAGCAGAACAGTATCAAGGGCTCAAAGGCAATGTAATTGGAGGAGCAGAAGATGTAGGGACAATTTGCTGAAAAATAGGTGACTTCTCAGCAGCCCCTTGCAATTGATTAACCAAGTGCTCAAGCTTATGAAATTGCTGCAAAATATCTCTATCAAACTTTGAAACTCTAATTTTTTGAGAAGTGATATATGGCTTTAATTTAGATTCATCAATGACTGCCTCAGATACAAAAGATTCAGATTTGATTTGAAAAGACTTTGCTCAAATGGCAGATCCAATTCAATGTCTTCAACTGTTACAATACTATCAGAAAGGGTGTAAGATCTCTCTAGAGGGCTATTACTTGCTTCGACTTCTTCAAACCTCTTCTTTTTAAGCAAATTCTCAGGGTCACTTACAACTTCAGGGGGATCAGGATCTGGATGTGATCTTGTATGGATCTTTCTAGAAGCCAGATTTTCCAAGCAAATCTGATTACAGTTTGGTCTAAACACAAATTTTCGGTGAAGATTTCAGCCTGCTTGATACCTAACTGATTGTCACCCAGAGGAGTTAGAATTAAGCATTCAAAACAAAGGTTTATCCAGGGAAAATTTAGCCTTCGTTCCCTGGTGACAGCGCCAGAATGTTAGCTCTCTGTAATTTCTGTAGAAATTTCTTGTTTCCCACCCCGGTTTTCAGTTTCACCTTATTTCTCCAAATAGTTAAATGCCCTTTCCTATATCCTTACATTCAACAAACTGGAAAATAAATTTTTGCTGAAAACACAAATTCTGGAAAATTTACAGAATGCTGGAAAATGCAGAAATAAAAATCAGCAAGTTCAAAACAGTCATTCACACATTTTAACACAAATATTTTTTGTCAACATGACCCTGAAAAACCCCCTACAACTCTTGGGGAAAACCAGTTTGAGAGCTCCTTCTTATTTCTGGAAAATGCTTTTACAGAGAGGTGAAATATACAAAAAAAATTCCAGCAAATTAATTACAGACTTATATGGTTTTCCGTGCTTGCCTCCGCCTTGGAAAACGTGCCAGAACAGCAAAATACTCAAAAAAGAAATTTATTACAGCAAATGACAGTTCAGAAATTCGTGCCCAGAACTTCGCTGAGCAGCCGTACGGACTGTACGGAATTTTCCAGCAAGCTGTCTTTCTCGAAAACAGTGCTGCCTGCCTCTATAAACGTGCCCAGCCACCTAGAAAATCGAGCCCCCTTGCTGCTGTACTATTCCTCGAAAAATGTGATGCCTTCCCCTTGAAAACCGTGCCTCAATGCCGCTGTACGAACTGTTGTATGGACTGCTGTACAGATTTCTGTGCTGCTGTACGACCAAGCTGCCTCGGTATCTGTGCAATCTCTTACTGCCTCGAAAACCGTGCCCTCCTTGCTGCTGTATGGATTTGCTGAGTTTGCCTCTCCTTCACCTTCTCAAGCTCTTTTCAGAAAAAGTCTCCAGCTCTCCTCCTCTTCCTCTCTCAATCTGCTCATGAAAGAATGAATGACCTTTTCCTCTTTTTCCTCCTTTAACCTAACCCTAAGTGACTTTTGGGGAATCCCTAAATCCAATGGCTGAAATAGATTGAGATCTAGGGCTGAGATTAAATGCTCATTTAAATCTCACTTTCTATTTTTTTTAATTCACCCCACTTTAATAAAGACCCACTTAGTCATTTATTTCCAAAGTCACTTTTCCTTTCTAATTTTACATTGACTTTATTAAAGTCACTTTAAAATTAGACTTTAGTAACTTTATCACTTAAAGTCACTTTGAAGAAAAATTAAATTCTTTTGGACACTTTTCCTAGGCCAAAGATCAAAGCCTTAGGGAACCCTTTTGTCCTCAGGGTAACCAAATTTCAACACTCCCTCTTGCAGGAAGGTGTTCCTCACCACACCCACATCTTGAGACTACGAAGTAGACATGCTTGCCCTGTGGTAAGGCTTTGGTAAGAATATTTGCAACCTGCTCATCAGTGGGAATATACTCAAGCTTCACAACTCCTTTCTGAACATAGTCTCTGATGAAATGATATTTGATCTCGATATGCTTTGACCTATCATGAAATATTGGATTCTCCATGAGTTTAATGCAACTCTTATTATCACAGTAAATCACTGAAGGTCTCAACGGCTGACCAAATAAGCCAAACAACATCTTGTGAAGCGAGATGGCCTCACAACTAGCTAGACTGGCTGCCATGTACTCTGCTTCCGCTGAACTCAATGCTACTGACTGTTGCTTCTGGCTGAACCATGACACCACTGCGAAACCCAACCCAAAACAGCACGCTGAAGTGCTCTTCCTATCAGAAGCACAACCTGCCCAATCAGAATCAGTGTAACTTGCCAATCTCACTCCATCCCCCTGCCTGTAGTCCGGACCATAATCCATTTTCCCCTGCAAGTACCGCAAAATGTGTTTTGTAGCCACCCAGTGAACCTTCCTAGGTTCACACATAAACTGACTCATCGTGTTGACTGCAAAACAAATATCTGGCCTAGTGTTGACCAAATACATCAAGGAACTAATCAACTATTTGTACAATGTGGGATCCACCAACTTGGAATCCGAAGCATGAAGCTTCTTCCAGTTGGTGATCATCGGTGTCGACATGGGTCTACAATCATCCATGTGGAATCTGCCAAGGATTTCCACAATATACTTTCCCTATCCCAAGAAGAAATTCCCCTCCTCTTGCCACACCTCCAAACCCAAAAAGTAATGCATAAAGCCGATGCCCTTCATCTCAAACTCCGCCACAAGATATCTCTTGCAGTGCTCTATGAGTCTCTCTGCACCTGTAATGACCAAGTCATCCACATACAGCACTAGAATAAGAGGCTCCTCACCTATCACAATATAGTAAAGGTTCGGATCTACCTCACTCTTTGTGAAACCCATCTCCTGCAAGTATGTATCTATCCTGGAGTACCAAGCTCTGGGAGCTTGCTTTAG
The DNA here is from genome assembly GCA_034641835.2 of Pinus albicaulis. Classification (NCBI taxonomy): domain Eukaryota; kingdom Viridiplantae; phylum Streptophyta; class Pinopsida; order Pinales; family Pinaceae; genus Pinus; species Pinus albicaulis. Next base: position 183,205,596 of record CM076571.1, on the reverse strand, counting down.
GCCATAAAGGGCCTTCTTCAGTCTGCACACATGGGACTCCTTCCCATGCACCTCAAATCCATGTGGCTACTCAATGTACACCTCCTCCTATATGAAGCCATTGAGAAATGTGGTCTTCACATCCATCTGGTGGATCTTCCAACCCATCTCTGCTGCTATCAATATGATGGAGAAAATCAAAGTATATCGAGCCACGGGAGCGAAGGTCTCCTCATAATAAACTCCCTCTACCTAGGAGAACCCTCTAGCCCCAAACCTTGCTTTGAATTTCTCAATGCGCCATCTGCCGACATGCTTCCTGTAAGCGATGCAGAATGGCTCACGGATTTGCCCTCGAGGCCTCGGCACCACCTCCCAAACATCATTCTTCATGATAGAAGAATACTCCTCTGCATGTGGCCTCTCCCGGACCGTGGCTAGCTGCCTCCTCATAGCTAGAAGGCTCGGAGTCAACGATGTTGGCAACCATTACCATATAGCTATAGAACCGCTCAGGTGGTCTGCTTTCTCTGACTTGTCTCTTCGGCCCAGCAACAGATGTGGCCTCTCTCAAGGTACCCTGAAGCCACTTGGGCTTCCTCTTCCCCGAGCATACTTCTCCCATTGGAAAATGAAACTCCCTCCCCTCCATTTCATCATCAAGAGCACGAACTCACGGGATTAAACGCCATTGTCCTCACTGCCTACACGAACACATGGGCGAAATCTTGTGTGAAGCTGTCCATCGAGTGGACTCCCTAGTGTGCTGCTGCAATGGAGAGTGCTCTACATGCGCACGAAGCACCACCTCGACTCTGCGGAGCCCTTGCTCACTGACGGACCTGACATCATCATAGATGTACCTCCCGATCCTCCTGATCCCTACCCACTAGATCCCTGTGACTGACTCAGTTGCTGCTGAGGGTCTGGCTGATCCATATACTCTAACTCACGTGACCTCCTAAAGGCCCTATCCTCCTCGAACTTCACATCCTGCCTAACAACAACTTTCCTTTGTGCAGGAATGTAAATCCGAAAGGCCTTTGAGGTCTCACGCCCACAAAAAGATACCCTTCCTCTGCGGTGGGCTCTGGATTTGGTTCTCTTCTCCTTGGGTATGTAGGAGTATGTAATGCACCCAAAGATACGAAGATGACCAATATCAGGCTTCTTCCCAGAAAAAGCCTCCTCTGGAGTCATGTGCCCCAAGGCACGATGCGGACTCCTGTTCTGCAAATAAACAGCTGTGTTGCGGGCCTCTGCCCACAAAAACAATGGCAACCCACGATCATGTAACATGGCTTTGCCGGCCCCTCCGATGTACGATTTCTTCCTCTCCGCAACCACATGAGATTCTGTTGGGGGTTGTAAGGAATAGGGAACTCCCTCCTAATGCCTACCTCCGCACAATAGTCAACAAACTCTCCGAGGGTGTACTCTCCTCCATTGTCCGACCTCAGGGACTTGATCTTCCGACCTGTCTGTGTCTCCACAAGAGCTCTGAACTCCTGAAACCGCTTGAAGACCTCACTCTTGGTCTTCAAGAAATAAATCCGGGTCCTCCTGGAGTGATCATCAATGAATAAAACATAGTACTCATATCCACTCAAGGAAACATGAGACATCCGACCGCTCACATCGGAATGAATCAAATCAAGTATCCTAGTCGCTCTGTTGTCACTGCTGGGAAAAGGGGATTTGGCAAACTTGCCCATCGCACATCCTCTGCAAGTATCAAAGTGATCAGTACTGAAATCCGGCACACCTGTAGTGATCTCCCGCAAAGTCCTCAAGGCTCCATGATACATATGCCCCATCCTGCGGTGCCAAATCTCACACTGGGAATCGCTAGCTCATTGCGCGTACCACCGCCAATGCCAAAAGGGGCTGAAATGCAAACTTGTACACCTTTGCATGGCATACACCTATCACTCTAGCTGAATCAGCTGGAGCGCCCCTAGGATATATCAGCACCTGTCCTCCCCTAAACAGTATCTCATATCCTCTATCCTCCAAAGTCGAGACGGATATGAGGTTCTTCCTCATCCCTGGCACATAAAGAACATCGGACACCTTCAAGGGAGGTTTGGGTTCCCTATGAAATGTTAGTGTTCCCACACCGACTGCTCTAACAACTCTGTCATCACCGAGTACTACCTCTATATCAGTGCCACTCTCTGAAAGCTCTGAGAAGTACTCACGGACTCCTGTCATATGACGTGAAGCCCCACTGTCCACATACCAGATACGCGAAGATGCTCCGCTAATCAAGGGAAATGCATGCTCCCTCTGAACCTCTGTGGCAGGTGATCCTGCACTAGAGGACTCACACGCAATGAACCCAAACTCCCGGTCAAAGCGATCTGCGAAGTCCTCAACCTCTGCTGATGCTGCCATGCTCTGGTTCTTCCCCTTCTTCTTCTTCTCCGGACACACAACTGCATAGTGTCCCATCTTCTAACAATTCCAACACTTCACCTTGGAATAGTCCTTCTGTGTGTTACCCTGTTTACCTTTACCTTTGCCTTTGCCCCCACCATTGCTTGTGGAAGCCTGCTTCTTCCCTTTGCCTTTCTTGCCTCCTGCCAACAGTGCTACATCCTCATCCTGCTCAACTGGCTTGGCTGCCCCAAGCTGACCTTTCTTGATCTCTGTCTGAATGCAATCATCCCAAAACCTCTCCCATGTGGGAAGGGTCTCACGTGCACAAACCCCATCAACAAAGTTCATCCATGAACGGGGGAGGCCATTCACTGCAATCCGCACCAACTCAGTGGGTGGAATGGCCTCTCCAATCGCTGCCAACTCATCTCTCACATTAGTAATCTTTGTGAGATATCCAGCTGCATTATCATTACCCATCTTAATGGTTTTCATTTTCTCCTTCAGGACCATTTTTCGGTTCTCATTGGTACTCTGGTAGAGATTGGACAATGCTGTCCACATCTCATGAGCATTTCTCTTTCCTCTCACATGAGGAATGCAATGGTCTTTGATTCCGTCTAGAATCAGTCTCTTACCCTTGTTGTTCTTCCTATTATATGCTGCCAACTGAGTAGTAGCATCGGTAGGCACATTAACAGGCTGTTGTTGGGTATGAACCATGATATCCCAAACTTTTGCCTCCTCAAAGATACTCTGCATTCTCTCCTTCCAAACGTTGTAATTGGTATGCCCATCCAACCTATCCTCCACCCTCAATCCCAATGACATCTCTTGTCCCTAGATGAAAAAGAAATATGTAAGTAAGGGTAAAAGTATATTTGTAGAAAAAAAAAATCAGCTCGTGGAATTTTACGAGTGAAAAATCAGCAGTTGTATTTTCTCCTTCTTCCTTCAGCCCTTTCGGCACTCAGCTTTGATACCATGTAGAAGTGAAGTGTTTCCACCTCGTTTGATTACCTTATTTCTCCAAATAGTTAAATGCCCTTTCCCATATCCTTACATTCAACAAACTGGAAAATAATTTTTTGCTGAAAACACAAATTCTGGAAAATTTACAGAATGCTGGAAAATGCAAAAATATAAATCAGCAAGCTCAAAACAGTCATTCACACATTTTAACACAGATATTTTTGGTCAACATGACCCCAGAAAAACCCCCTACAACTCTTGGGGAAAACCAATTTGAGAGCTCCTTATTTCTGGAAAATGCTTTTACAGAGAGGTGAAATATACAGAAAAAATTCCAGCAAATTAATTACAGACTTATCTGGTTTTCCGTGCTTGCCTCCGCCTTGGAAAACGTGCCAAAACAGAAAATACTCAAAACAGAAATTTATTACAGCAAATGACAGTTCAGAAATTCGTGCCCAGAACTTAGCTGAACAGTCATACGGACTGTACGGAATTTTCCAGCGAGCTGTCTTTCTCGAAAACAGTGCTGGCGACCTCGATAAACGTGCCCAGCCACCTAGAAAATCGAGCCCCCTTGCTGCTGTACTATTCCTCGAAAAATGTGCTGCCTTTCCCCTTGAAAACCGTGCCTCAATGCCGCTGTACAGACTGTTGTACAGATTTCTGTGCTGCTGTACGACCAAGCTGCCTCGGTATCCGTGCAATCTCTTACTGCCTCGAAAATCGTGCCCTCCTTGCTGCTGTATGGATTTGCTGAGTTTGCCTCTCCTTCACCTTTTCAAGCTCTTTTCAGAAAAAGTCTCCAGCTCTCCTTCTCTTCCTCTCTCAATCTGCTCATGAAAGAATGAATGATCTTTTCTTCTTTTTCCTCCTTTAACCTAACCCTAAGTGACTTTTGGAGAATCCCTAAATCCAATGGCTGAAATAGATTGAGATCTAGGGCTGAGATTAAATGTTTATTTAAATCTCACTTTCTATTTTTTAATTCACCCCACTTTAATAAAGACCCACTTAGTCATTTATTTCCAAAGTCACTTTTCCTTTCTAATTTTACATTGACTTTATTAAAGTCACTTTAAAATTAGACTTTAGTAACTTTATCACTTAAAGTCACTTTTAACTTAGATTTGACTTTATAAAAATTATAAAGTCACTTTAGGAGAAAAATTAAATTCTTTTGGACACTTTTCCCTAGGCCAAAGATCAAAGCCTTAGGGAACCACCTGTCCTCCGATAACCAAATTTCAACAATTTCCCTAGGCTGAAGAGAGAAAATTAGAGGTAACCACTTGTAAGCTAGAATCTAGCCCTTCTAGCTTTAGAGAGGGCTCTCTCCGTCTAGGAAGTTCAATTTCTCAGATATTAGGCTAGGTATAGTGCTTAATAGGGTATGATTTTCAAAGGTTTGCTGGTAGGAAAGGAGACAAATCCATTGGGCATACGGTCATGCCTACCTGATTATGTTTGTAGTGATGAAATGAAGAGAAAATGGAGATTTCCAGGGAGCGAGGTAGGTAGTCTCTTTAGAGCTTTTTAGTTTGAGTTCATTGTAGGAGGGTCAGTGAAGAAAAAATAGAAAATGACCAAAGAACATCAAGCATCAAGATGAATTCTAATTGGCATTTTAGCAGAAAACATAGATGTCTCGCAAAACTGAAACAGAGCACTGTTTGGAGTGAATTTTGAATCAAATCTTTGTTTTAACTAAACAAGAAGATATACATTCAAAGCATAATTTGTCATAGAAGGTAACTTACAAAGAAAGGAAGCACATCTCTAAAGAAAACTAACTCAAGAATCCCTGCAAATTCCACATCTGTATTTCATTCACTATAAAAAAATTTCAAAAAATAAGTGCAATACAATGTCTCTTCTCCTTAACCTGACCAACCAACCCTTTGCACATTGAAATTCATAAAATGTATACAATCAACACATCCTCAAACTTAGGGAGTCGAAATCCATCCTTTTCCCAAAGATAGGAAGAGGTTACAATGCCTTAGGAATAAAATATTTGGAAAATCTGCCCATATCCTACTAAATAGGGTTTGGTTTTTGACTAACCAAAAATATGCTAACTGAAGAGAAAATCACGGAATTTGTTAGAAAAATATTCAAACTTCATCATCCAAATCAGCTTAGAATCAATTATGCCAAGTTGGAGGTCCACCGAGTCGAATTTCAAAAATTTTAGAACTCTGTCAGCAAATCTAACTTGGCGAAATTATGAAAAATGGGTCTCAAAGTGACACCTATAATTCCCAAACCATAACACCTGTGCAGAAACTGAGTGAGGTTTTTGTTATTTGGCCCATGCTTGAAAAAAACCTCTTTTGGTTTTTAAAACTTCGCTTACTACTGTTAGAAAAGAGCGCCAAAAAACAATGACTCAAACAGGAAAAAATACAAAATTAAAGGCCTCAAAGATCATTGCATATCTCCCAAACCATGATATCTGTGTAAAAATTGAGAGAGGTTTTTGTTACTTAACAAAAACCTCTTTTGGTTTTCCAAAATTTCATCTCCAGTTGGTTAGAAACCTATTTTGAAAATGATGACAAAAACAGACAAAAAACGCAGCAACTTCCTTTGACTGTGCGCTGGCATTGCGCAACCTCCTAGTTCGGCAGAAACACAAAAATGCAACAGAAAAGCGCAGTGCTCCATGGTTTAAGTAGCTCCAGTTACTCCTTGAGTTTCTTGATGAGTTCAATGTTGATTTTTGTAGCATCGGAAAGTGTTCCAAGTCTCAAACTTTTAGGGAGGCTTGGACATCAATATTCCAAAGAACCCATAAACCGTTTGTGGAAATTCCACTCGGTTCATGACTTATTAAAATAATTAATTATTTTAATGGAGACCCTAAGTCTAAACTTATCAAAATAATGAGGAATAAATCTATCACTGCAACTGTATAGTTTTCAAATTGAAAATTTCACATGGTATCAAAGCCAGAGATGAGTAACAGGAACGCAGAATCGACTAGTGGGCAGAAGTCTCCCGTTGCAGCAGCAGCACAGAAGGGTTCACGCAATTCTCCATTGAGGGTAAGAAGCATTATAGAACAGATGGATCACGATGCTTCTGTTCTGGCATCCAAACTTGAAGAAGAATTTGCTTGCGTATCAAGCACTGCTTCTTCTGATGTCTGGTATATTGACAGTAAAGCTTCTGCTCACATGACGAGAGTGGGGGAATGTTTTTCCGACTACTGAGAGGAGCAGATGAGTTTTAAAATAACCATGGGAAATAAAGCAAAATGTACCCCTATTGGGAGAGGTACCGTGGTATTTTAGACCGAGGTTGGAAATAAGATCCAGGCCACTAACGTACTGCATGTGCCCGGGTTAGGGATGAACTTGCTCTCAGTGTCTCAACTTCAAACCGAGGTTATGATGTTTACTTTATCGGCAATAGGGTATATGTCAAACACCCCAATTGGAAGAAGAAGGCACAGATCGGGGTAAGAAGCAACAAACTTTACAAGTTGCAACTTGAATCCCCAATGGCACTGGTTGGCAGCACTGATGGAACGGACCTGAATGAGCTATGGCACAGAAAAATGGGACATTTGCATCATGGGGCGTTAAAAATTCTCCAAAAGATTGTCTCCAGACTTCCAAAGTTGAGCACTAAACAGGATGATGTCTGCAAAGGGTGTGTTTTGGGAAAATATGCCAAGGCAGCATATCAGAGAAGCAACAATAGGGCCAAGTGTGTATTGGACTAAATACACTCGAATATTTGTGGACCAATGTCCACTAGAGCTCTTAGTGGTGCCGATTACTTCATCACCTTTATTGATGACCACTCCAGGAAAACATGGATCTACATTTTGAAGACCAAGGACGAAGTCTTCAGTCGGTTTAAAGAGTTTTAAGGCTCTGGTAGAAAATCTGACAGGAAAGTGGATCAAGGTGTTGCGTTCAGACAATGGTGGTGAATACATAGATAAGGAATTCATTGGGTTCTGCGCAAGAGAAGGTATCAGAAGAGAGTGGACAGCTCCATACAATCTGAAGCAGAATGGTGTAGCAGAAAGGAAGAACAGGACTATTGTCGAAGCGACAAGGGCGATGTTGTATGACCAAGACATGCCCAAATTTTTGTGGGCTGAAGCTTGTAATACAATTGTCTATGTTCAGAACAAGACTCCTCACACTGCATTGGGAAAGATCACGCCAGAAAGTGTCTTCACCAGCGGTAAGCCTGAAGTGAGTCACTTTAGGATCTTCAGCAGTATAGCTTACTGCCATGTGCCCAGTGAGAAGAGGAAGAAGTTAGAAATGACTGCAGAAAAGGGGTTGCTAGTAGGATACAGTAAGAATGCAAAGGCATATCGCATCTACGTTCCTGAGAGAAAGAAAGTCGTAGTGCGGAGGGATGTGAAATTCATGGAGGAGAAGGCCTTCAGAAGATCCCGCGAGTTGCCTTTTGCTACGCAGCCTGATGAAGATCCGTTGGTTCAGCCTCAACAACCAGCAACAAAGAATTCAGTTGCCTCTCCAAGGCATGGAGATCCAAGGGACGTGTCTCACGAGGATTTGCAAGAGGGAGAGTCGGTAAGTCTGCCCACCACTAGTGGAAGAACGAGCAGGGAGCTATTACAAATTCTGAAAGTTGCAGAAGACTTTGTCAGAGTCCCCCAAAATGAGAAGAGACAACGTAAGTAGCCTGAGAGGTATCAAGCCTTGGTTGCTCAAGTCGGAGAACCTTCCAGTTTTTGGGAAGCAGCTCAGCACCAGGTGTGGGTAGATGCAATGGTGGAAGAATACAGTTCCATCATAACGAATGATGTCTGGGAAGTGGTCCCCAGACCTTAGGAGAGATCAGTTGTAGGATCAAGGTGGATCTACAAGGTCAAGTATGTCGCAGATGGCAGCATCGAGAAATTTAAAGCCAGGTTTGTAGATAAGGGGTATGCTCAAAAGGAAGGGATCGATTATGAAGAAACCTTCGCCCTAGTAGGCAAATACACCTCTATTAGATGCGTGATATCCCTTGTTGCGCAGTTGGGATGGGAGATTCACCAAATGGACGTCAAGACGATATTCCTAAATGGGGTGATAGAGGAAGAGGTGCATATAGAAAAACCAGAAGGCTTCGAGACGCATGATCAGAAGATACATGTGTGCAGACTAAAGAAAGCATTGTATGGACTGAAGCAAGCTCCTAGAGCCTGGTATGGTCGAATTGACAGCTACTTGCAGAAAATGGGATTCGTAAAGAGTGACACAAATCCCAATCTCTACTATCTAAGGGTAGGGAGTGAGCCTCTGATACTGGTTTTATATGTAGATGATCTATTCTTGACAGGATCATCGAGGCTCATCACAGATTGCAAGAAGAATTTGGCTGAGGAATTTTACATGAAGGATCTAGGGCGGATGCACTATTTTCTGGGGTTGGAAGTTTGGTAGCAGAAGGGGGAGATCTTTCTTGGTCAAGGAGGATATACTACAGAGATTCTGAAGAGATTTCAGACGGAGGATTGTAGACCCATGACGACTCCAATGATCACCAACTGGAAGAAAATCGACACGTCCGAAGATGATGAGGCTGATCCTACGTTGTATAGGCAGCTCATAGGATCATTGATGTATCTGGTAAACACAAGACCATACATTTGTTATGTTGTAAATATCCTCAGTCAATTCATGGTAGAACCTAAGAGGGCTCATTGGGCAGCAGCCAAGCATGTTCTCAGGTACCTTCAAGGAACAGTCGAGCTTGGATTGAAGTACACCCATAGCAGTGATGTTAGGGTGAGTGGGTTCACCGACACAGATTGGGCTGGGAGTTCAGTATATCGGAAGAGTACCAGTGGGTATTGTTTCATTCTAGGATCAGGAATGACTTCCTAGTGCAGCAAGAAGCAAAAGTCTGTGGCACTGAGCTCAGCAGAGGCAGAATATATGGCAGCTAGCACAGCTTCATGTGAAGCCATATGGCTTCGAAAACTATTTGTGAACCTACTTAAGGAGAAAATAGAAGCGACAAGTATCTTATGCGATAATCAAAGTTGCATTAAGCTCTCTGAAAATCCTTTGTTTCATGATCGGTCGAAGCATATTGACACCAGGTGTCACTTCATCAGGGACTGTGTACAACGTGGAGTTGTTTAGTTGCAGTACACTCCAACAGGAGAACAGGTGGCAGACATTCTCACAAAAGCTCTGGGGAAGACAAAGTTTGTCTACTTCAGAGAGAAGATGGGGATGATCAAGAATCCATTCCAGTAGCAGGAGTGGATAGGATCAGGATTCAGAGGGAGCTGTAATACAGATGCAATAGTGACAGTGGCAGTGTCAAGGGCAACAGTACAGAGGGCAGCAGTGCAGCAGATGAGGGGCAGCGTCCAGAGATCATCAGCGCAGAGGGTGCTTCAAAAGCAGAGCAACATGCAGCAGGCATATTGTTGGAACACCTTCCTCGCTAAGAGGGAGTGTTGATTTTTGTAGCATCGGAAAATGTTCCAAGTCTCAAACTTTGTAAGGAGGCTTGGACATCAGTATTCCAAAGAACCCAGAAACCGTTTGTGGAAATTCCACTCGGTTCATGACTTATTAAAATAATTAATTATTTTAATGGAGACCCTAAATCTAAACTTAAGGAAATGAAATAATTAAAGGGTATTAATAAGTCAGAGTGTGAATCTTCTAGAAAACAAAGATCAAGTCAAGTTTTAATCTTAGCCATTGATTAGACTTCTAATCTGGGTCGTTGACTCACCAACGGGAAGATTATAAAAGAGGGCATGAGGGTCATTTGGAAAATAAGCCGGGCATACACTCAGTACCCAAAGAAGATCAATTTTGAAGTAAGAGAATTCGATCTCAGTGGGAGAGTTGCAAAAACAGGAGGAGGGAGTCAACAGTGACTGAGGTCAGGGACAGAGGGACGCAGTGGGTCAAAGGAGGCAGCTCTGCGCTGCAACGCGGTGAACCCACACATAGCCTATGCAAACTTACGCAGTCCAACATAGGGACTGCGCAAAGAAACACGCAGACAGGCACAGGAGATAGCAAAGGCTGATCAGGGTGTCGGGGATTTGTCGGGAGGAGTCGAGAATTCTATCTCAAGTATTTTAGATTTTATCTGCCAGTATATTCCTTGTAAAGAAATCATTTGCTGAAGAAATTAATAAAACCTTCATCTGTTGCACCGGTTTTCCTGCATTGGGTTTTTCCGGGGCAATTGTCCAAAAATAACTGCGGACATGTGACTGATTCTTGTGCTTATGCCCTTTGTTGTTTACTTCTCGGCATATATGTTTGTGAACGTTGTAGTATTTATTTCGATATTTACCAGTAGATTTCTAAAAATAACTTATCAAAATAATAAGTAGGAGGAATAAATCTATCACTACAACTGTATAGTTTTCAGAATGAAATTTTCACATTTAGCACATGTGAAAAGGCTTGTACATCGCCAGCTTCCTCCTTAGAGACTTGTTTTCATCATACAAAGTCCCCAACTCTCTAGATTTCACCTACAACCAAAATCGCAGCGCTAGTGAGAAAGCGCAGCGCCACCCCTGCCTCCTTTGCGCAGCGAACCTTAAACATTGTGTAGCAAGCTCTCGATGGAAAAATAAAAGGCTTTGTGGTATTTTTGGAAGATGAACCAACTTTGAATATTGAAATTCAAAGTTGCAATCATCACCATTGAAATGCGGATTTTACCACCGTGCCTCCTAATTGTTGTACCAATGTGATGTCATGGAAACTTGTGACTTGATATTCTAATTGACCAAATCTAACTGACCAAACTAACCCTACAAATATGTGCCAATGATGATAAGACATGACAACATGATTTCACTCGTGATCTTTTGATGAAACATGACCCTAGACCGACTTAATTCAACCTCTCAAGACATCAATGACTATTTTCATGACCTTTTATATTTACATTGAATAATTAAAATTTTATTCTAAACTAAGACCCATAGCTTGGTCTTCTTCAAGATCATAGCCAAACCTTTACACATTTGACATAATTTGACAGAGAAAACTTGTTTTCTGATTACTGTGACTATAGGATACTAACAACTTGTACATGATCCTTAAGCATTTCTATGAGTATGGAGCACCTTTTAGCCCTTGCCTCACATTTTGAGGGTTTATTGAGCTCATTTAGAGGGTAACACTACACTATTGGAGCATTTATCCCCACACATGTGGGATTTTATGGCATATTTGCCGTGTTTTTGAGCTATGAGGTTGGCATGTAACCTCTTCCTTGTGGAACACTCAAAAGTGAACTTGTCCTCAGGGATTTTAGTTAATTTTATTTGTAAAGTGAGTGGAGGAAGACTAATATAAATAGAGTCTCCTCTTCACTTCATTATTAATCATCACAAATGTGAATTCAACCTCTCTTCGAGTGTGAGTTAATTGTCTTTTTCGCTTCTTGGGCACAATGTGACCTTTTGTGGCTGAAATATTTCCTGGATGTAATTTTCGGCTTTGCAACACTATTCTAGGATTGAAAGAAGAACTATTGTGGAAGAATCGCATAAGGTTATTGTTGATTTTTAATATTTTACATGCTTTAAATGTTTAAGTAGGGTTTCTACTGCTCCATGACTAAATGCTCATTATTGGAGGAACTTTGCTTTATTATTGCATTAGAATTATCTTCTTCATAGCCTATAAGGGAATTCCTAGTGTGCATACCTTATAATTAATTCCTCCCCTCATAAGAATAGTAGCTAGGGTTTATAAGTTGATGCCCTAATGCATCCCCCCTTACTCCAACAAGGTCCATCCTTAGGTAATTAATTCCCTTAAGAGACCATTTTCCCATTGTAGGTTAAGGCACTAGTCTCTAAAGTGTGTTAATCATCTTAAAATCAAATAAAATTTCCCCTAACCCTATCTCTCCTAGATGGCTAGGGCAGTCACTAGGGTTTTAAAGGCAAATCTTTGTGTAAAGTGTGATTTTGTTGCACAAGAGTGGCTCATAATTGTAGGATAATTTGTATAAACCATAATAAAGCAAATCCTAGCATCATAAATTGCCTTGCATGTGCCTTAATAAAGTTGATGTCATCCTATTTATTGTTGTTACACATATAACAGCCCAAAAACCCTCTTGTTTGCATTAAGCCCTAGTCTCTATTGGAAATCCTTGGTTCCCTATTTTGTTGAAGACCATTTCAAGGATTTTTCTAAGGCTGTTATATGTCATTGTGTGCCCTAATAAAGAACATCAATCAAATTGTTATTGAAAGTTTCCAAAAGAGAACTATGTAGATGATTTGATTCGTCAAACGTTTCGAGTGGACACTCCACCCATCATCAAGGACTAGAAAACTTGAAAATGAGTGTTGAGGAGTCCTTAAATAAGAAACAGTCAAAAACCACCATCCATCCCAAAAGTCAAAAACCACCATCCATCCCAAAAGTCAGATGTTCTTAGAACCCTCATCTCTCGAGCCCTCAAAAAAATTTCCACCTACTTTCTTTCTACTGAAAAAAAGCCCACATGATCCATGCATTCAAAGTCGATGGCTACTCCTCTTAGATTAATAAAGCCTTTCAAGTTGCCTATAACCCTAAGTCCAACCATGTTAATCCCTTTTCTTCCTTTGGCCAAAGTTCCCTCCAATACAAAAAAGGGACTACAAATATCATAGGGCCAAAAGAAGCATAGAAAGCATATTTAAACCCCATAAAACCCTTAAGCAATTATTTTGGTCTACCAAAAATAAGTCTGACCCCATGCTAGGATCAAGGGTTTATCAAATTCCTTGTTCTTGCGGGAAGTCTTACATTGGCCAAACAAGTCACCCCTTCAAAGCCCAACTTAAAGAACATATAGCGGATACCAACCATTTCAAGCTAGCAAAGCTTGCCATCATTAAGTAATCTTTTAATTCCAAGCACCTTATTTGCTTTGACCAATCCAAAATCCTAGTTTTTGTTCCTTTCTACAACTCTTGAACCATTTGAGAAGGCTCTCGAGATCGAGAAACACCCCAATAACTTCAACAGGGAAGATGGTTATAGGCTAAGCCAATTCTGGAAGCCAGTCATCCATCTCCTCACTCATTGATTCCCAACCCCACCCCCTTTTTTTTTCTTTTTCTTCTTCTTTCCCTTTATATTTCTCTTTCCTTCTAAACCCTCCCCCCTCCTAGCGTAGTTCTTCTCTTGTGCCTCTCCTTTATCCCTTTCCTTTTTGTGCTCTAAACCTTGTATGTACATATATAGGTGCTCTATTCAAAAAAAAATCAGTTCCCTCTTATCCCTAGGCCCCTTGTTTCCTAGCATCATGTTTTTAAATTCCCTTGTTATAAATGTAATAATTAATAATGATTAGTATATTGAATGGTCATGTGAACAAAGTTTGTACTTACAAGTTAAATACTCCAAAACACTTGGAATATGAAAATGTCCACTGAGGATACAAGTATATATATAAAATGTATGAACGAGAATATGGTTGGTTACAAATGAGGGTCTCGTATATATACTTAGGCAGGTACCCCTTCATGAACGATCATGTCATTAGAGACATGCCTCTTCAATATACTAATCAATTTTAACTATTAATTATTAATTATTACATTCATAACATTGCCTTCCTCTTCAAAAAAAGTTTTGCCCCCAAAGCTTATTGTTGATAAGGCATGTCATATGTTTCTTTATCTTGTAATCTATTTGTATCTTTCAGAGTTCTTCAATGATACAAGATGATAGGATCCTCTGAGTGATAAACAAAATTGTCGAATTGAGAAGGGAACTAACCATCATAGATCAATCTTTTGTGGAACTTTGCAATTATTTGATCGCTGAAATAAATTGTTAACAGAAGACTAGATTTTGCATATATTAGTATTCTTCATAACATAACTTTGTTGTTTCTATTCTGAGTGTTTGAGATGTTTGCCCTTGTGATTCAAATGTTGATAAGGAGTTCTTGTGATTTGATCTTCCTTTATCATGAGTGTGGCAATTTCCCGATTTACTTTAGGTACTAATGTTGTTGAGTTGGTTACAAAATCTTCAATTGGAATTTTCATCATTTGAACTACAACATCTAAATATGTCTTTACTTCAACTAGTTTGTCATCTTCTTGAGTTGTGATATTGATTGGATTGATATTAGTTCCTTTTTCTTCAATTTCTAGTAATCTTCCATCGTGTTTCTTCCCAAGAGCTTCATTTTCTTGTTCTAATTTGTGCTTCATAGGTTTACATTTCTTGGCTTGTGCAAGTAGTTTGTGACTCTGATCTTTTAAACAATAAATTTCTTCATTTTTATTGATGATGACTTTTTCAAGCTCTTTTTGTTTCTTTGATATTGTTTTTTATTCTCTTGAAACATCAATTTCAAAATACCCTTAAAGTCTTATAATGGAGTTATTATCAATTCTAACTTCATTGTCATGTCCTGGAATGTGATCGTCTTATTATTATAAGGAAACATCAAAAAAAAAAGCTCTATGTTTAGCATGAATGTACCCAGTTCTTTAAAGCAAGGTAGACCAAAAAATTATGTCAATCTCCTTGTTAAACATAGATACAGCATTGAATTGAGATAAATATTCATAATGATCAACAATCACTAGTAAATAATTAATTTCATACACGTTATTGCCAAAAATATTTTCTCCTTCACCAATATTTGGCTCTGAAATTGATAGTTGATTCGCCCAATTAATATTGATGTAATTTTTCTTGTCGCTTACACTATTTTTTTAGGGTTTTAGCTCAATGTAAAGTTATAAATGCAAGGTTGAGGAGAAAAAGACACACCATATGGTGGCAGTAGCCTTAGGAGGAGTGTGATAATTCAGTGTGCCAAGTCCGAGGAAGGTGCAAGGGGCAGCGAGGGAGACAAATCCAGATCAACCGAGGAAGATCTCGGGCTTGGTTAGGTGGATAACTCTATGTTTATTGTTGTATATGTAATACCTGAGATGGGCCATTATCCCAGGATAGGAGCCCAAGTAGGTTCTGAGTCATTATTAATAATGAACTAATTTGATTGGGCAAAAATATGTTTGGGTTATTGTGATTCAAATCGTTATATTTGCTTTCGCTGAATATGTTGTGAGGAATAAAGTTATGCAATTATTCAGTATGTTTTTTGCTAAGAATGACTATCGAGTGCAGGGTTCAAAAACTAACATGATATCATAATTGGAACTCTAAAGAAAAATCGATCTCAATATCGCAATTGCCAAGTTTGTATTGGATCGTCAAGCCAAATTTGGCCACGATCATACGAGCGAACTTATTTTAAGGGATGAAATAAATTGGTCGAACGGTTGAAGAGAAATTTTATTTTTAAAAGGCTAAATTTTTTAAAGGCACGATTCTTTAATTTAAAATTTAAAATAAAATAAAATAAATTGTGAGGGACCAACAACCTGAGTGGTTGTTAGACCCACCCAACCGGCAGCAATCGACAACAGTGGTGAAGGCAATCAGGGGTAGAGATTGGCTGATAGGTAGTAGAGGGAGCAATGCCCAAGAGCGGTCAATCAATAGCGTTAGTGTGGGCGGAAGCCAATGGCTGGACGGCTTGAGACAACACTAGTCAAAGGAGTCGAAGGGAATTGGTTGAACGAAGCAGATAGACGCAGCCAGTTTAGTCGTTGCATCAACATTAGACCAACAAGAGACAACAAAGTGACAACAAAGGAGTGTCTGCAACATGTAGGGAAGACTAAGGAGCACAAGATGAACCAAGAACCTAGACACGACACAGCAGGCAAAGGTCATCCATTAAGGAGTCGCAGCGGTTGAAGGTAGCTCATAGCCCAAATATCAAGTAAGCAAGTGCAATTGCATGGGCAAGAAAAGGCCAGCCACAGTCGCTCTACAACAAACCAGAGGACGAGCCACTAAAAAGTGTGTCGCCATGGAGGAAAATATCAGCGATTGAGCCACGGATATATCAAATGCATGGGTTAAGGAAAACACTCTCGAGGAGAAGTGCAGTTCGTGGAGCAACCGATAGTCATTGATTGAATAAGCGTCATGTGATAGGATCGTGCAGAGAAGTTGTGGGTTGTCTCAACAGTCAGCATGCAAAGTTAACAAAGGCCACATCTCAGGGTCTTGTAGGTTTAAGCAATAGAGGTGTTGGTAGAACATGACACATGCGACTATGACAGGAGGTCGCAATGCAAATATGAACAAGGGTCCTCGTAGGTCAAGCAACATTCCAGAGTGGTCATAGAGAGGGATTTGCTCAAGCAAAGCTATAAACAGGTCGCGTGGGATGTCAGATGGTTGTAGGGGCTAGATAGGGTTGAGGATCTATGTGTAGTAGCCAAGGATAGGCCCAAGCAACCAAGGTCAACGAAATTCAATCACCATGAGGGAACCTAATTTGAAGACAGGCCGCAACAGGAGGCCCAATGATAGGAAGTTGTGACAGGTCACTGTAGGGAAGGACATTTGCAGTCAATTAGAAAAGTCATCATGTGCAGTGTTGACGGAGGCCAGTGCAGCAACACATGAGTGAATGGATGCAGAGTCACTGTGCATGGAATCTGCTGCGACATGGACAAGGTAATAGTCGCCGACAAAGTTGGTAACAACTAGCAAGGCAAACCAGCTAAGGTCGTACAAAGTGTACAAGTGTTGCCAACAAATTTGGCAGAGGTCAACAGTACCAATTGAGGAATCAACAACAAATTTCATGGGTGTCCCAAAGGACCAAGATAGACCCATAGTCATGCTAGAAGGAATTAGCAAAGTAGAAATGCAAGAAGCATTGCAATGATAGAGAACAAGGAGCGGGAGGCTACGAAGGTTGAGCAGCACACAGAGAGTTAGTCTTCAAGTTCAGGTAGGGAGGAGTAATTGACAGATTCCTCCGAGTCTATCAAGAAGGTTATTCAAGAGCAGGGTGCTTTTACGAATAATGCCAAGAAGAGTTGGGCTTCGATAATCTTCCCATACCAAGTGGCGAAGAAAGCTTCCAGTTCAGAGGAGGCAATCAAGGCAACGGAAACAAGTCCAGGACTGAAGACAGTTTCAGAGGGAAAAAGTACCTCCCTCACTAAGAGGGAGTGTTGATTTTTGTAGCTTGGGCAAGTAATTTTGCACAGGCCTTATGTCTAGGCGTGCAGAAGTCGCCCACATTCTCTTTAGAACACTTGCTCAAGTGTGAGCAAGTTTCTCATGTAACTTGGCCTTAATCTAACTTAGAAAAGAAGCAAATATTAATATGTTGGCTTATTGAGCTAATCGGAACTTAGGAAGAGTAAAGTAATTTACTTCAGTAAGTTTTAACCTTAATTGTTGATCTTAAGTGAGGCAAGATATAAACTTGGTCATTAATCACTTTGAGATTAGGGTTAGGGTTATGGTTCTAGCTCAATTTTAGTTATAAAAGCAAAGCCAAGGAGGAGGAAAGACACACCATACAGTGGCACTAGCCTCAGGAGGAGGAGTAGTGTGATATCCAGTGTGTCGGGTCCAAGGAAGGTGCAAGAAGCAACGAGGGAGACAGATCCAAATTAGCCAAGGAAGGTAAAAGGACAAAGCTCGAGCTTCTTCAAGTGAATAAGTCCATGTTTATTGTTGTATATGTAATTCCCCAGTTGAGCCATTATCCCAGGGCAGAAGCCCAAGTTGGTTCTAAGTCATTATTAATGATGAACTGATTTGATTGGGGATAAATTTGTTTGTCATTGTGATTTAGATTTATATAATTGCTTCCACTGAATATTTTGTTAAGAACCTAGCTCTATGATTATTCGATAAGTTTTATGCTAGGAATTAAATGCTGAGAGTTGGGTTCATAAACTAACATAGTCCAACTATAAAAATTGAAAACCCTAGACTTTAAAAACTCACTAAAAATAGGCAACAATGCCAAACGAAGGAAATGATGACTAGAGAACATATTTGGAGCAACAAACTAACAAGCCATATAACTTTTGAGGATCCTACAACCCCACTGAATTAGCAACACCTTGCATGCCTTTCCTTGTGAGTTTACTACATACGACTCTTTCTATAAGGAGAAAACTAGTACATAAAAGTGTAATCGTATGTAGTTTTTGTGTATTGTATTTAAATAAGTAATTTTTATTACTAAAAAGAACTGAATGGTGATTACAATCCTTTGTGGCGATGTGCCTATATAGGCATTGACTGGCCACGAAGGTGAGTGATCATGCCTTTTGACCTTTCATTCACATAATTAATTTTTATTAATGTTAATTTATTAAAACACACACATGGTGTATGAGAAGATAAAACACGCAAATAGAAAGATAAGCATTCGTTATATTATACCATTGATATGATGTACATTTATAATACAATGAGGTGACTCTTGGATTCATCTTCCAAGGTCACTTGGACTCCATTTGTGATTGTTCGCCTTCCACACCTACCCATGGAGGATTGGGTGTCCAACATTCCCCCCCTTAATCCGAAGGGGTATGTGTGAGTCCAAGAAGAGAGTTGTAATACAAATTTGCAAAATATGGATGGCAGCACTTAGGCTGAATCAGCTCTTTGAAATGTTGGCATAAAGAGGTGGTTTAAGGATGACCACCAACACTAGAACGCAACGCTTATTGCAGTTCCCGAAACTCTACCAAGACTGGCAAGAAGCTGAAGTCTTCTGCTAGAGGAAGTGCTCTGAATTCTTTGAAGAGGAAGAATATGAACCTCACATAGATGGTTTAAGGCTGTCCATCAACCAAAGGCATGCTCATGGGCATCCGTGTCTCTGGCTACAACTCCGAATCTGGAATAACAAATTGTGGCTCAGGCTCGCTTGAACCGCTGTGTCTCTGGCTACATCTCTGAATCTGGAATGAGAGATTGTGGCTCAGGCTCACTTGATGTGGCGTCGAAGCTTGTATATGACCACCATTTTCCCCCTTGTCAGGTACAAGGTGAGATGATGGCCAAAACTCAACTGCAAGATTGTTCAATATTCTAGAACAAGTTCTAATATGTGACTTAAACATCTTCTTGGCTGTTGATGCCCATTACTGTTGATGAATCTTTGTTCTTGCAGGAGGCTTGTTTCTGAAGCATTTGTGTGAAGAATGGGTGTGTCGACCACAGTGCTTGCATGAGTGAAGATCAAAACAGTGATCTTTCATATGGCCAACGCGATCACAGTGTTGGCATTTTACCATTTGTTGTTGTTGTTGTTGTGGAAGAGGAGCAGGATATGGAACAGCTGAAGGTGAACTGTCATAAAGAAATCTGGCACTCTGAAATTTGATGGACTTGGAATAGTCCGGAATCATATCCAAGACCAGTTATGTGCTTGTTGTGGACAAGCTCTTCCCAAGGTCTGATGATGGGCTTGGGAGGTGCAGGCTGAGCTGCTGCATCTGCATGTAAATCTGCTCTTGTACAAGGAACTGAATGTGAATCGACTACAACATTATTGACTTGCTGTTTATGGGAGTCTGTTTCAATGTTCTGAATAGAAACAAGTTCAGAATGATGACTTCGCTGATGTAATTCTTCTTGCTGAAGCTGAGATTCTAGTTGCAGGAAATCAATCTTTTCTTGTGCATGATGCAAGCAAGACTGGATATCAAAGAAAGTGTCTTTACTGATTCGGATTGTGTCATCAACAGTAGATTGTATCAAAGTTTCCAAGGACTGTAATACTTCATAAAATTTGGCCATTTTCCAAACAACTCAAGCTCAAGAAATAAAGGGTGTCGGCTTCAACCGATAATGCACCCGTTTATAATGCCTTTCAAAAGAAAACAAGTGACTTCAAACACCTTTTAATCTTTCTTGAACTTCCAACTATGGAATTCCCAAAGGACAAACTCTGCTACTCAAATTATGGAGTACTCAACTCAGAAAATAGAACTGACTTAGACTTTTAGCAAAGGGATTGCAAACAAATGGTTTCAAATTCTCTCTCTTTTAATGGAGAATTCTTGTGGAAATCCTATATAGAAAGAATACCAAAAACTGAGATGTTCAAAGACTTAACTGAATTGTGTAAGAGAGACACTTGACTTGCAATGGCTTATAATGATTGGCACGAACTTTAATGCACTTCACACTATGATCTTAGGTTCCAACATTCACTCAACAATACCTCAACCAACGATTTCAATGGTCTTGAAAAAATAACTCAACCCACATTTAAGAACCACTTACCATACTCTTAGTACAGTTCCAGTCATTGCATCGCCAAAAGGTCCATCACAGAGTCCACAGAATTTATCTGTTGCTGATGCTTCAAAAGGTGATCTAGCCAGCGATCTTTTCCACCTCCTTAATGTTGAATGTCCTCCAACAAGAAGTATTGGAACATCCTCTCAAGTAGATGATAAATTATGGGCAGCATTTCAATCCTCCGAAGCAACAAAGCCAGCCGCACAGCCTCAGCTTCAAACTGATATAAAACATGATATTGTGACAGATAAACCAGAGCAACCGCAGCTCTCAAAAGACTCAAAAAACAACATTATGAGCCTGTTTGAAAATTCTACCATAGCTTCTCCATATACGCAACACCAACAGCAGAGGGAAGCATTTTTGGTTCAGCAACAGTCCTTGATAATGGTTGCCGCAGCAACATTTGGTGGTAGCCCGGCAGCTTTATTCCACCGATGCTTGTTAACAATCATGGAACTGTACCGGGTTTAAATAATTTTGGAGGAACTCCCGGGCACTAGATTTTGGGGCCCTTCAACTCCCCTCACACAATCTTCGAAAGCCAACGCACATAAAAATACATATACCTCAACTCATGTTTTATGAACACACATATAAATACATATGCCTCGGCAAATCAACGCACAAAGCATAGTTTACGGTATTCCCATAATTCAACACAAATAAATACATGCAACATGGAACTCACCACAAAGACCAATTCAGGATTAATCGCACGTGGATTTTAAAAAGAGGCACACGGACTTCGTAGAGCACGCAGCATGAACGCCCCACCATTAAAAAAGGAACTCGCAATCAACATTTCAATGCATGATTTGTAGGAGCTATGGAATATAATACACAATACATAAAACCATCACACCATATGCCTTCAACGCAGAGCATAACTCCAGTATTCAACGCAACATGGTCTTCAACTCAAGTTCCATCCTTCAACATACCATTTTTTTCGCACTCTTGAATTCCTTGGCTTGGAAACACACGTATAAGCCAGTCGAACCAAGCAGCGCCAGCATTCTTATCACTAAATACTATGATTTCTAGGTGGAGTAGCCCACGCTTCAATGCATCGGGAGCAACACCCTGCAGAGAGGAAGGTGAGAATTGTGGGGAGAGGGCCGAGTAGTGCTATCGAGAAGAAGCCGAGGAGTCAGATTATGAGGAGTCGACTCAGTATGCGTTGTGGGAGGAATAACGTAGATAGCTGACAGAATATGAAAATGCAATACTTTAGACAACGAAGAGACCAGCTAGAATTGGTTGATTGGAGTGGATATGGCTGTCAGGCAGAGAGCTGACAGAATATGAAAATGACCAAGTTTAGCCGAAGATGAAAATGCCCAAGTTTAGCCGAAGATGAAAATGCCCAAGTTAAACACACACATGGTGTATGAGAAGATAAAACACACAAATAGAAAGATAAGCATTCGTTATATTATACCATTGATATGATGTACATTTATAATACAATGAGGTGACCATTCGCCTTCCATTCTCTTGAGTTACAATTAACCTATTTTGACCATCTCCTAACTCTTCTTGCTTCTTTTCACCATTGTCAAGGCACCATCGTACTTTATCGAGTTCTTCTTGATATTTTTTGGTCTCATCATTATTATTCCCCATTTTCACTTTGTTTTTCTTCTTTGCGGAACCATTTTTTTAATTAATTATACAATTATATAGTTAAAAATGTATATAATATAATTATATATTTATAATGTATATATGTTTTTTCTTAAAACATCACCACTATGGCCGACAACAACCGACCATGCTTAACCTTTGACCAACGCAACGATTTGATGGAGATTAACCTTGCAGTCGAATTAGTTGATCATAAAAGAGGGCCTCGCCAACAGTTGACCAACGACAACGATGGAAGTGGCCACAATCGGCAAGGGAAACGATGACAAGGTAGGGAAAGACGTGGCTTAACTTGGAGCACAACGGAAAAGAAAAAAAACGAGGGCGATGTCGAAGGGAGAAGTGAATAACGCGGCAAACAAGGGCGACGACGGCAAGTGGAATCGTGGCAGCATTGTCATGGTTGGTCGACTACAGTCAAACTGGCATAAACAAGCATGGGAGCGATTACGAATTAAGGATCGTGTTTGGACAGGGTGTCGTTCAGTGCTTACATAGTGGGCCACGATTTTCTGCAGCGGAATAGGACGGAGGTGAGTTTGAAAATGTATGCAGGGTTTGTCAGAAGAGAGCAGATCGACTGAAGTCGCAAGGAGCACCAATGGGCAGGGAACGCGGGGTGGGGAGGGGAGACAAAACAGGCGGAAGGTGTCAAACAGGCACGATAGCAATGGAAGGATCACGGAAATAGCAGGGATAGGAATGTGACAGCATGGGACAAGAATGATGGGAGAACGGATGGTGAACAACGAATTTTGAGAGAAGCGGAAACAAATTGTGAGCGAATCGTGACAATGTTTGCCTCAAAATGGAACTACTCTGATACCACTGTAAGGAGAAAACCTATACACAGAAATGTAATCATATGTAGTTTTTGTATATTGTATGTAAATAAGTAATTTTTATTATTCATAAAAACTGAATGGTGATTACAATCCTTCATGGCAATGTGCCTATATAGGCATTGACTGGCCACGAAGGTGAGTGGTCATGTCAATGGGTGTCATGAGTGTAAACATTGTGCTAAGAGGACTCCTCCCTAACTAGAGGAAAATGAGGAAGGATTCCAAAAAGTATCCAACAGTAAAAGAATAGGTTCGCCCCCACCAAACTCACATTTCAAAAAAAGAAAGATTTTTATTCTAGTAGAAAAAAAAATTTCACAATGCTAGAGCTGGAACAACAGGAAGAACCTCGAGAGGAGGAGGTTGAATCCCTTCCAATAAAGGATCCTGCAAAAAGAAGCAGAGTCTCAAACCTCCACCAAGTTCCAACACAAAAAAGAGAGAGGATAATCAAGTTTAAAAGCAAATGAAGCAACATAAGGAATCAGCAGGCAAGGAGGTCCAATAAAGCAAGTATGACAATCCCGATATCACCCTCTCCATTCACCTCCAAGGTAATCTCCAAGATAATATTTTAGAAACACTCGGGAGGCCTCTTGGGAGCCACATCCAGAAAGGGATCATTCAAATGATGTCCAAGAAATCATTAAGGAACAATAGACAAAGCCTTGGGATTATTCTTTGGCATCTTTAGGTTGACCCCCGTGTCCAAAGGAGTCAGGAAGGAAAGAGTTCTGTGCCCCAATCTGTTTCAAGCCCTCTTACAAGAGGGAGGGCCAAAAAGCAATTCAAAAATGGGAAACAAGAGAAACTAGGGTTTGGGTCCCAACTCACTCTCATCATGTCTTTCAATAGCTGGAAAGGTTGATTCCAAAACCTCTCATAAGTATCTAACTCTTTATGGGTTTGCTATTAGGAAATCAATTACTAAGGCAATACTCTTTTATGCATGGAAGCGAAGAAAGTCTACGTCAAGAAGAATCTAGATCTAGAACACTCCCATTAAACTCTGGAACAGATGTACAATTTGAAAATAAGAAACCTTCTCATGTATGTAATTTTTTCCTTTGGGTAACGACAAGGCTTTTTTTTGACAATGTAATACAAAGTAACTATTTCAATAAAAACAAATCAAGCAAACTCATGCACCTATTAAGACATCTAGAACTTGCCACAAACAAAAGAGGATCAAAAGTTCATTGTATGGGGGATCAACATCAATAATAGGGATAATGGAAAATCATTTGAAATCAATTTCCATCAATCATCATATGATGATCATTCATATTACTTCCCTTGAGAATGCTCTGAAATTTTAAAAAGTATGTATGTCAAAATAAATTTAAATCTGAAAAATAAGAGTGAACAGTGTAAGCATTAAAAGATGCTGACAGCTTAAATTCAACATGCCAATTACTCATTTGAAATTGGCTCCTCAACTGATCCACGGGTCTTCCTTGTGCTCTGCTTCTTTTAACACTCATTTTATATTTGTTAGTTGAGCAATGGATTGTGCAGTTTGTATTTATAAGTATCACCATGGGCAAGTTATCAAAGACCCCAAGAAGTAAGTTCATCTTCCAATCAATGTCATGATGTAATGAAGAGACAATTTAAGACTATAAAATCGGGGTTTCAAGAATTTAGGACCTTTGACTATGCATGTATTGCTTGCCTTGCGTTTATAAGGATCAAATTGAGCGAGTTGTCAATAATTTCAAGAAGAGAGTCCACGTCCACAGTTCAATTGATGTCATGAAGTAATGAAGAAACAATTTTAGACTTTGAAATTGGACATTTGAAAATTTCAAAAAGACCTTCGGATTAAGAGACATTGGCACACTTAATAGTCTTCAGCTCCTTTTGACCCTTGCTTTATATTTTTTAGTTGAGCAAGTGATCTTCTGCCTTATGTCTATAAGTATCCCTTTAAGGAAGTTGTCAAAGATTTCAAAAGCAAGTCCACCTTACAAAATTTCCATGAAGTAATAAAGAGGCAATTTGGGACTCTGAAATCAAGGATTCAAAGTAATCAAGAGGATGTAGCAGCGGAACTTGTAGATTTGGTATCTGTAGCAGCAAGACTTGTAGATTTGTTGACTTAGTAGCAAAATGGCTTTTAATTATAAAAATACACGAGGTATTTATAATAATAAATATTTATTGATATGATATAAGACGATTGAATGATTACAATGAAGTCCTGCTTTTATACCTATACAGGTGACCTTTCATGAACAGGCATGTCTTTTAGACATGCCTTTTCATTAACCTAATGACTATTTAACATAATCCTAATTGATTATTTAGTAATTACATTTATTTCTATTTATTCTATTAGTTATGAATTAGATTCATAACATTGCCTTCTTCTCGAAAAGCTTTGTCCTCAAAGCTTAACTTTTCGACAATTTCCTTTACTTGGGATTATCTGCTAGACATGTCATTCTTCACTGGTACCTTGGCATGTATAATTCTCCAATAATGCTTCCTTAAAACTAGCTTCTCCCTTTTATATATATATTTTTCTAAATAATTATTATTACTATTATTTAAATAATAATAATAATTGATTATTTTTTTTTTTGGTTAATCACTGATTTTTTTTATATAATTTATATATAACATATCTAATTTTATATTATATAAAATATATATAGTATATATAATTAAAATTTATCCATGTGTTGAACCGATGCCACCCTTTACGCAAATATTATAACCTGTCCATCAACAGTTTCAGCCTTTATTACCGGAGATTCTGATGTTGTGGATACTGACTTTCCTCTGGAAATTGATCTAACGAAGAAGGATGACGGCTGCGTTGCGCTTGCGAGTGAAGTCGACTGAGGTACGAACGAATAACTATTCCCCTTAGGCGTTTGACCACGGCCATAACCCGCAGCTTGAGGAACCGCATACTGGTATGGAGGAGAGATTTGATTCACGCAATTATAATTCAGATTATCCTCGAAAACATGATTCACAATAGAGTTCGGTTCTGTTGGTCTACTCGACTGTGAATGGGAAGCGACTAAAGTCGGCTGAGCTCCATATGCACACCTATTTCCTTCCGGCGATTGACACAAGCCATAAGCCCCAACTGTAACAGCGGAATTCGTAATATCTGCGCACAGTGAGAACTCATTAATATGCGATAATGGATTATCATATCCCATAGTTTCACTAGATTCCTGGCGTATCCCTAGTACAGGAACAATTGTATTTGGAACCCAGTCATCTTTTTCTGCTTGCATCCAAGGAATGCATATATCTCCACAGTTTGGAAGGACCAAGTTTTCACGGATAGCTGCCTCAATTTTATTTCCACCAAGAAGAAGACAACGCAAATTTTCAATTGGTTTGGTGGAGATATCCCCTTGGGAATCATGGGGATGAGAGTTATTCATGAAAACTACTCCCTTATACACCCACTCGTCTAATTCATCGTTGAACAATTCTTTGAAAGCTTCGCCACACAGTGCACAACAAGTATGGCTTTGGTCTGCTGGAACGCAAGAAAGAGGAGGACTTGCCTCTACTTTTGCAGTTTCAGAACTAACAGAAAAATTACCAGCATTCTAGATAAATTCTCCAGATGGTGTAACTAACAGTTTCTGCTTTTCCCGGGTGATATTCTGTTCATCGATCTTCGTAGTATTCCCAACCCATTTATCAGCATTCAAAAACCATTTTCGAGATTCAATGGTTCGCCTGCAGTTCGCATTAATTTTAGACCTGGATTTTATTCTTTGACGCATGCCAGTGCCAATCCATGTGCTTGTTGTGTAGAGCTAAGAGTTGAACCTCAGACCGCAGACTGAGCACTGGCGAGGAAAATCGATATACAGTGCATTTATGACACGTTCGTTCCTCTTTCTCATATCCTGCTCAAAAAAATCAATCCCGGCAGCATTATTGGAATTGGAGTTCGGCAGGTGCGGGATTAGACACCGCGACACCATGGATGCGAGAAAAATTGAAGCGTTGGTACTGGTAATGCGTGGAATATTTATAGAATTTCTTCCACGTGGAAGCGCTCCCGCCATCCTAGTTGGCGCAAAGGGAAAAGGAACAGAAAATGGGTTGGCAAAAAAGTTGTTGGCCGAAGGGAGCTTTGATGTTACTGTCGCTACTGTTTTGGGCTTTTTGGAGGGTGGTGGGGTAAAATCTGAACAACACACCACTTTTTGACAGCAGTTACAATATATACCAAAGTCTTGCTTATATCCTTCACCGAATTTCTGTCCTTTTCGATAATAAGCCAAATGAGTTCCTTCCAAAATTTCCTTTTTATCATCAACAATGTCTTCTTCCTCATTGTCACGATATTGTTCATTTTCTTGTTTCTCACAATAGTCCTCATCCACATCATTTTTATTTGGATCATCATCATAAATATTTTTTTCAATATATTTTTCTTTTATTTGAACCGTGGCAATTTCATTTCTTGTATAAAAGGCACATATATGTCCTGCGAAATATTTGTCTCCACATTTCCAACATTTCTCTTCCTTTTTTCTTCAAAATTAGTTGGTTGTTTTCCTTTTCTACGCATTGGTGGGGGAATGTATTTACTTGAATTTTCCATGGATGTTCTACTTGATTTTTCGTTGACATAACTAACTGCTTTCTCATTATTACAGCATTTTTTATCTTTTTGTTTCTCATAATTTTCTTCTTTTTCTTTTTCCACATTTTTATGAAATTGTTCATCTTCTCTATTATAGATTACTGCATAAATGTTTTTACAACATGCAGAAAATTTTTTATAACCGTTTGTGATTTCTGCACATGAATTCTCTATTTGCTGAAGCTTTTCTTGAATTTTTCTAATCTGCTCAATTTTTTTGGGATCTTCACGTAATGGCACATTATACAATAAACAATGTTCACAGGCTTGTATACTACGTTCATAAGCTTGTAAGACGATGTTGTGTGCCATAGCTTCAACTTGTCCTCAATATGGCTCTGTTAACTTCGATATGGCTCTGATACCACTATAGCAGCGGAACTTGTAGATTTGGTATCTGTAGCAGCAAGACTTGTAGATTTGTTGACTTAGTAACAAAATGGCTTTTAATTATAAAAATACACGAGGTATTTATAATAATAAATATTTATTGATATGATATAAGACGATTGAATGATTACAATGAAGTCCTGCTTTTATACCTATGCAAGTGACCTTTCATGAACAGGCATGTCTTTTAGACATGCTTTTTCATTAACCTAATGACTATTTAACATAATCCTAATTGATTATTTAGTAATTACATTTATTTCTATTTATTCTATTAGTTATGAATTAGATTCATAACAGAGGACCTCAGACCGTGCAAGGACGGAGACCACACTAAAGGGCACTACAACTTACCTAAAAAAGGAAATGGACAAGGTGTAGGAAAACATAGACTATCCCAAGGATTGGGGATATAGTTGGGAGGATATTCTAGAAGGCCATACATCAATAAGATCCATGGTTCAGAATTCAGTGACACCACAAGGGAAGAAGAAACCAAAGACAATGATGAAGATGACAATGTTGACTAGAGTCTTAGCTTACTTCCAATCCCACTTAGCTCATGGTAATTCCCTGCCCTTTTGGAATGGACTAAGTAACCAAATTGCATGCACCCCAAACCAAGTACATGCCCAAGTGCACCTATCCCGCACCAAAGTGCAGGATAATGCACCAAACCTTGCAAAGGATGCACCTGCATCCCTCAACCAAATTTTAGGGTGCATCCCTCTGATGGGGACTTAAACAGTTTGTTATGGGGATGTTGAACCCCCATTATAAATACAAATCCAACTTGTTACTAAAAAAGTCAATGCGTGTAGCCACAGATATGGGTGTCAAACCCTACAGTGAGATGCATACTTGCATGCCCCTACACAGGGCAATGCATTTTACAACAGTCATGGTTGTCAAACCCTATTAGTAAGGTATATTTGCCAGTTACTATGCAACGCAACCCAATAATGAGTTATTAGAAGATAAACTGTTATGAAGCTGCCCCACGTATCTAGAAGGATCATTGAACCAATATGCGATGTGAACCACCATGTGGATACAAATAATCCATGTTTAAGGGAAATATGTAAAAACATAGACTCTATGTGAGAAGATTAAAACCATAAACAAACTAAAAATAAATGAAACAAACTAAACATGCACTTTCATATGGCATCTTCAAATGATAGGAATAGTCACCAAAAGTCTACCATGCAACTGGATCTTTTAAAGATGGTTAACATGAAAGCAACCTTATGGACGTGTATTTCATTACAGGTTGAGTTTTCGTTTTTCTCTTTTATAAAAGAAAAATCTGAAGACATGATCTGTTAATTCCATCAGAGCCTGTATAGCCATACCTTAATAGGGCTATCCAAACATTGTTTGGCTGCCATTCCAGTCCAAAACTCTGTGGACATGATCCAGAAACTTAAGACCGGAATTTGCTAAATCCTCGTACATCAGCCATTGAGTTTTGCAGATGACAAGAAAGTAATACAGTGTAGCTGATGTTGGACAGTTAGGGCCCAGCAGAGACTGAATATGGATTCTGAAATAGCATATGAGGATATCCAAAACTATGACAGTAGGGTATTTATAAACTTTTTCATCAGCTAGTGCATTAAAGAGTCCAGCTATCATATAAATGTTATTTAACAAAGCACTCCTCCAACTGGCCAGTAAACATGACCTAGGGAATCTCAGAAAATATGTCATCAAGTTTACAGCTCCTCAAAAATGCCACCATGGTTGTGCATTGCATGGTTAATATGTTGTACATGTGGTTTGCATCCAGTTGCTTGCTTCAGGAGATTACAAAGTATGAAATTTAAACAGCAGGGATAACAATGTTATATTATATATTTCCATTTTAAATACTAACGAAATAAAGTATGAAATTTAAACAGCCGGGATAACAATGTTATATTATATATTTCCATTTTAAATACTAACGAAATGTGATACACAGATGATACCAATTGCAGATAGTGTGAGTTTCATTGTACTCAAGGGGCCTTTAACAGTCTCCAACCTTAGTAACTGTATTCTTCGTTAGAAATTTCAGTAATGAAACTGCCTACCTTTCTGGCATCACCACTGTTAAGTCAATTTGTTATGACTTTAGCTTCATTTCTTACAAATACTAGAGAATTTATTAAAATAAATAAATAAACGAGTGTTGCTCGTATTTAACTTTCTCTACATAATCTACCGTGAAATTTATGTTAAAACAACTCAGCACAAAATGTAATTGCAGTATACACAAAACATACAGAGGATTCAAATCTCAAAATTGGAAGATTGCATTACCTACAAGGACTGGAGTCAGCTTGGCACACTGCAAAACAAAAGTAGGCAATAAATCAGCTGCTCTTTCCAAACCCCAAATTACAGGTTTTGCTACTATCATGTCTGCCCTATAACAAACCCTGCTCACTGTTGCAAAAAATATATCATGGAATACAGAGCTCGAAAACTTAAAAGAAACCCATAGAGTGGTACGAAGAATAATACTCACATTATAAATTTGCCAAGCTTTTCCAACACTGAGGGTAACAAAAGTCTCAATCCCACGCCTTTGAACAGCGAATGGAACCCCATCAGTGATGTATCCCAGTGCTCTGAAGGGCTCAAACAATCTCATCTCTACCTGTTATATTATTTCAGTGAGGAACATATTAGCAAACGAGAATACAGAGTAACATAGGAACAGATTATTTCAAACGATAATACAGAGAAGTTTTAGCAAACAACTTGAACTCAACTGATGGTAGGAAGATATTTGCAATAAACTTTGTGTCCCTGTACACAGTCGGCAATTGTTAGCTGGCTGGAATTTGTCGTGGTAAAGGTTCCTGACCGACGATGCTCGTTCTTAGGTTTTAAAGGGTTTTATGATTGTGTAAAGAGAATTGCAGTCAACTCCAACGACTAAAATTTTTGTAACCCTTTCCCAAAGTAATTAGAGATGGCCTCGGCTTTACTAACGACGGTAAAATACAGGCGCAGGTAAAGCCTTCTATATAGTTGTTCTAATTTCGTGGGATTTTAGAAATATAACTAATAAATAAATAGTTTATAGTAATTTTTTATTATATGTAAATTATTTATTTTAATAAAATGTTCTAAAATATGATTTTGACCTTAAATTTAAAATTATTTTTAAATTGTTGATTTATGGTTTGTAAGTGTCGTGGTGGTGTTGAATTTCATTTGAGTGCTTTTAGTTATTTGGTTTGTAGTTCCTTGAGCTACTCCCTATACATGCTCTTTTTATGTTATTGTTAACTTACTGTGTCCCTTATAAGTAAGGGTAGACCAAGTGGTTGAGGTGGGTTGCTAACTCCCTCATCACCGAGGTTTGATTCCTTGAAATGACATGCTTAGTTTATATGCCTATATTGATTAGGTTGAAGGAATAGGC
Organism: Pinus albicaulis; assembly: GCA_034641835.2. NCBI lineage: Eukaryota > Viridiplantae > Streptophyta > Pinopsida > Pinales > Pinaceae > Pinus > Pinus albicaulis. The sequence goes on along the minus strand of CM076571.1, from coordinate 183,174,177 downwards.
AGCCTCGTGGAGTTTTCACTTCGTTTGTGGTCAATACAAGACATCTCAGCTCTTGCTTAGTCATTGGGTCATTACTATTTAAAAATAAATAAAAAATCACTTTGTCCCCTTGCCAACCTGAAAGTAAGAAAGTGAAGATCTTTATGGTTTTTTATTCGTTTCATTTGGTTTGTTTCGTTAGTATGTGCCTCCTTTAGGGGTCCTCTCTTCTCATGCCTTTCTCTCGTTTCGAGCATTGTGCCTTGTGATGCAGGAGCATCCGGCTCAGCAATTTCATTTTAATTTAATAGATATAGGGGGTCTTGTATTTTCTAAGAAATTGGATTTTTATGTAACAAATTAAAATGATTTGTTTGGAGTTGAGTGATTTTAATATTTTAAAATAGGATTAATTAAATATTGAGAGGATTTTTGTAAATTTTCTCAAAAGAGAATATGAGAGATTTGAAAATTTATTGTAAATCCTAAATTACAATTAGTTTCATGAATCTCGGGATTTATGAGAATCCTTAGGGATAAAAGAGATATTTTAGGATTCGATTGAGAATATAGTGGATCTAAACCAAAACTGGCTTTAGAATCCAATTGTATAAATTGTAAGCCTCGAGGCATTAAAAGGAGGGGAGAGAGATTTATGATTTAGAGAGGTAGAGTTTGGATTGGAAGCCTACGGGCAGTAGGAAGGGAAAGGCCACTGATTCGAATATCAGGCCAGAAGAGAATTCCTATGTAAATATTGAGTGTTAATACAGAGAACTCAATTTTTGAGTCCATGTCTTATATTTTTTTATGTTGAACAAGTTTGAATTCGGTATGGATTGCGGATTTCAAAGATCAACCATCAATCACAGAATGGATCGATGGTGATCTATTAAAAGAAACGTGACAGTGCAATTGAATGACTGATTTGTGTATTTGAGTGAATAAGAGGATTGCATAATACACGTTGCGGGTGGAATCAACATAATCAAGGAATCCTGTCATTGTATATCCGAACTATAACTTCCAAGAAATCCGTAAGAACTATTGAAGTGGTTGAAGTATGTGTGAATTGAATTTACAGTGTGAATGTCAGCGAACAGACTTTGAACATTAAGTATCAGATGTGTATTCAAGAGAGAAGGGTGAGATCTGAAATTTATATTTCGAGTTGAAGATGTGGGAGAAGGCAGAGCAGAAGAATGAATTAAGCCGCTTGGGTTTGTTGTGGACGAGTTGACAGGCGTAGTGTAAAAGGAGAAGGTTGTGCCTGGAATGAAAACCAGAACCACGAATTTATGGTGCAATAAACAATGAAAAGGTTTTATAAAACCGCACATGGTTTTCGCATGGAAAATAAGAGGTAAGCAGTAATCCTTGAGAGAACGCGATAGCGGCTATGTGGTGACACGTAGCATTGACTTGAAATTCAAAACCACCCTTTTCACATAAGTTGAAACTGTTAACTGTCACGCATATTATAATGTGATTTCCGTCGAATTGGTGAGTGTATATGATCGACGGTGTAAAGGTGAGTTTGTTAAAGTGTGGGCCAATATAGGATTTTATTGGTATGTTTTGTGGACCCAAGAGCAAATGGAGAGCACGATATTGGTCGACATCCATTAGATCTTGGAATTGAAAATCAATGGCGGAGATCTAATGTTAAAGGAATAAAATCGATAGAAAGGTAAGTTAATGAAATTTTAATATGGTTTATGAATGATTTCTATTATATAAGAATTATATAATAGAATATATAATGGAAGGATAAGCCATAAATGTTTGTTGAAAATGGTTGGGGTTTTAACCAAACTCCTAAGATTATGTCATGAATAAAAAAAGTTGTGGATGGTTTCCAATTAAATATTTTATAAGAATCAATTCGAAATAAAGGAAATTCTTGGCATAACGAGAAATGCATTTTATATGCATAATATGTGGGTAAACGCAGCCAAGGCTGCGTCACCTTGCCAGCATATACACTCTTGCCGAGGGTCTGGAAGTCATGGTTGATCAAGCAGACTTAGGGCTCAGACACAAGCCCAGATAGCCATAGTTATTTTTCACTCGTCCACTCCACAAAAAATCCTAGATGAAATCCAACAGTTAGAAGCCTTAACCCTAATGATCGCCAAGCTTATTTTGATTCTAAGATTCAAACAGAAATACCTTGTTGGGTTCTTCCCAGAGCTAATCCTACACACGCCCTCACTATCATTGTTAACTCACCTTGTCTCCTATCAAGTAAGGGTAGACCAAGTGGTTGAGGTGGGTTGTTAACTCCCTCACCACCGAAGTTCGATTCCGTGAAATGACATGCTTAGCCAATATTAATTAGGCTCAAGGAGTAGGTGGCCCCAGGGAGTTTTCACTCCATCTGCGGTCAATACAAGACATCTCAACTCTTGCTTAGTCATTGGGTCATTACTGTTAAAAAAACAAAACTCACTTCATCCCCTAGCCAACCTGAAAGTAGGAAAGTGAAGATCTTTATGGTTTTTTATTAGTTTCATTAGTATGTGCCTCCTTTGGGGGTTCTCTCTTCTCGTGCCTTTCTCTTTCGAGCATTATGCCTCACCAGCATATGCTCTCTCACTAGGGGTATGGAGGTTTTGACCGTTCAGGTAGACCTAGGGCTCAGACATAAGCCCAGACAACCACAATTATTTTTCACTCGTTCACTCCACCAAAAATCCCTGAGGAAATCCAACAATTAGAAACCTTAACCTTAATGATCACCATGCCTATTTAGATACTAGGATTCAAAAATAAGTAGCTTGTTGGGTTCTCGATCCTAGCTACAACAAGGGACGACGCAACCAATACCTCAATTCTATCACCCTTCATTGGCAAATGAAAACGCCCCTAGGTAGGGTGTTGAACGAAAAGTATGAGGATCGCACTTAAACTAATTTAATCAATAAATTAAATTAAAATATAATGTAATAATAAAATATATTATAATATTATATTACACTAATAAACTAAATTGAAATATAATATAATAATAAAATCATTTAGAATTATATTATATGAAACTAATGAAAAAATACATTATTAGATAATTTATGTTTTCCCTTTCTTAGTCAAACTAGTCATTATATTTTAACGGCTAGTTGGATCTTCTCTTCGTCTATTTAAATATGTTTCCTGGATCTGATTTCTCATCTTGTCCTAAAGATGAACCACACTAGTTGGTTCGAAACGCACCGACAAAATATGATCATATGTGATTGCATTGAAAGTCGTTCTATACAAAGAAAAGTATGACGATCGCAATAAAATCGTTGCATACCTAAATGAAATCCAAAGAGTCCAAGGCCACCAACGCTCATACTTGGTCAACCTCAATACCTACCTAGCACATATAGAAGGTCACCTATAATGTGGTCTCAAGCCTCCAACACTAATAGGCACAAGTGCCCAGTATATGGCCACAGTAACATCCTTTGAAAATTTATGCTTGTCCAGTCCTTTTGGCTCATGCTTTGGTTTCAGTAAATTAGTTTCCTTCTAGAAAATGTTTGGTTAGTTGTAGTTGGCAAAGCAAATATTTTAATGTTATTATCATCTATATCAGTGACTTAGACGTATACTTGTTGGATGACTTTGATGGTTTTAAATGACAAACAACAACCCTCACCATTGTTTATTTGGTTTCCCTTGTGGCAAACTACAATGTAGATTAGGCCAAACTATGAACTATGATTTCCTAAGGAAATCATATATATATATAAGTGTATTTTCCTTGGATATAAGGAAATAGGATATTCATTTAACTCTTGGTTAAAGGATATAATAGATTTGATATTAGATACTCTTCTACCTAATAGTTTTATACATAGATATTTTCTTATAAAAAATGAGGAGATCAAATGCCATATTTAAGAATCATAAACCAATTTTTTTACACTATGAAAGTCCTATTGTAATCGTTTTTAATCTTTAAATCTATTGGTATGAGTAGTGCCATGTAAACTACATATGTCTCATAATCATCATAAATGTGGGATCATTCATAATAAACACACACAATGAACATGAGGGTATTAATATGGAATATAATATATTTGTAGAGGTTGATATTTTGATTAGGTGGTCAGTATTAAGCTAAAAAATGGAAATTCTCGTAATCATTCGGAACCTAAATGACCTCGAAGTGCTCGTCGCCCTGAATCTGATGCACTTTGTTTCATCGAAAACTAACTCCGTATGTGAAAGTTAGAGCCTGTTGTCCATTTTCTCAAACACGTAATTTTTTTTTTTTTTTTTAATTACAGACAACTGCCCAGTCAGTAGTTCGTACTGTTGACATGGCAAGTGACTATGCAGAGGTCAAAGGTTGGTCAAATATCCTCCGGGCGAATCAAATGGTGACAAGTGTCACTACAAGATTGGTTTTTAAGTTGGTTTGTTATGAAGAGAGGAGCACGAGGATGGTTGGAGGGAATTCTAAGCCTCCACGTGGAGAGGGAACCTCATAAGACAAAAAGGATGAAGAGAAAGCTTCAAAGGGTAGTGGAGGAAAGCCTCCCCATCTCCACCATCTTCATCATCATCCTCGTCATCACCATCAGCATCATCTTCCACTTCCACAACACAAACCACCCATACTCACTCAAAAAACCCAAAAGGAAAAACTCCCTTACTCAAATTGGACATTAAGTTTGAACTTCCCATGTACAATGGTGAGGTAAATTCAAATATGTTGGACAATTGGATTCGTCAATTGGAAGTTTATTGCATGATTCAAAGCCTGCAAGACGATGAAACAAAGATTCAGTTGGCTTCATTGAGGCTAGAGTGAGCAGCACTAGTCTGGTGGGAAGCAAAGACTCAAGAGGAAATGTGAATCCATGGTAAGATATCCATTTCTTGGGTTGAGTTTATTTCTTCAATTAAGAGACAACTTTATCCTTTAGCTTACATGCAAAAAGCCATTATGAGTAGGCAAAACTTTAGGCAACTCAAGGGTCAAATAGTTCAAGATTATACCCAGTAGTTCAGGAAAAGGGCATTGTTGTTAGGTGTAAACTTGCAATCCCAAGACACTCTATTGAAATACATTGGGGGTTTACGTTCCTATTTAAAACACACAATCCTATGTTTAATCCAAACAAATTAGATTAAGTATGTGTGCAAGCCACACAACTTGAAGCAAGGGGAAACAACATTTAGGAAGAGGGTAGTAAGAAGAAGCCATTCAAGGGTAAGGAGAAAGAGAAGGGAGGAAAATGGAAGGGAAAGAAGAATGCAAGTGTTAATAAAAAAGGGGAGAAAACCACATGCAAACATTGTTCCAAAGAGGGGCATGATGAAGCCAGCTGTTGGAAACTACATCCCGAACTATGGCCCAAGAAACTTAACAATAAGGGGAAACAAAAGATGACCTCTACCACACAACAAGATCTTGGATCCGATTTCGGTGATGAGACCAAGATTATAGCCATGGTCACAAAGGGAAAAGAAGCCATAGCAAGTACTAGTTCATCAAATTGTCACAACAACACTCCAAATAAAGAAACAAGGATAGAGTTGTTCCATGTAAGGGTGATCTCAAACCATACAAAGATTGATGCGTTATTTGATAGTGGGTCCCGAGTGAACTTAATCTCATAAGACTTGGTCAAAAAGCTTAACCATGAAATTGTACCTCATCATAAGCGATATCCTTTGGGTTGGATAGTCAAGAATGCAACTTTACATGTTACGAGGAAATGTATATTCAGGTTTGCCATTATTACAAATTTTATTGATGAAGTCGAGTTAGATGTGGTTCCGCTTGATATTTCAAGAATTATCTTGGGAAGCCCATATTTGTATGATAGGAGAACGGTATTCGCCATGAGAACAAATGTCATTTACTCAAGTATGGGGTGGAATATATTGTGAGAGATCATCGCAAAAATTTGAACATTTCTTTGGTTAATGCAGGGCAAATGAAGAGACTAGTAAATGCAAGTAAATATTTTGTGCTTCTCATGATCAAGAAAAAGGATGATATGGAATATGAATCTTTTGAAGGTTGTGATGAAAAATTAAAATCTGATTTGTTTGACGTGGTAAGTCAGCATGGTGAGATGTTTCAGGAGCCAAATGGGTTACCTCCCAAGAGGGGAATTTAGCATAAGACACAACTGCAGCAAGATGTTCCACTTCCAAACATTGGCATGTATCACATGTCGATAATGGAGAGCATGTAAATCAAGAAGAAAATTCAAGAATCGTTGAACAAAGATATCATACACCCATCTACTTCTCCATGTGGTTCACCAATTGTCTTGGTTCCAAAGAAGGACGGGACTTGGCGCATGTGTGTGGATTTCCGTGCACTAAACAAAATCACGATAAAGAATCATTTTCCACTCCCAAGAATTGATGATTTACTTGATCAATTGAGGTATGCAAAGTATTTCACTAAGTTAGGCTTACGAAGTGGTTATCATCAAATTAGAATAGTTGAAGAGGACATTTGGAAAACCGCATTTACAACTAAACAAGGATTGTTTGAGTGGCTTATTATGCCTTTCGGTCTTACCAATGTTCCAACTACTTTCATGAGAGTTATGAATGATGTATTGAGGCCATTTATTGATGATTTGTAATTGTCTACTTAGATGATATTTTTATAGTCAGCAAATCAAGAGATGAACATGTCATGCATGTGAACAAAGTACTTGATGCCTTGAGAAAAGAACAATTGTTTTTGAAGATGTCGAAGCATGAATTTGGAAAGACTTATTTAGTGTATTTGGGACACATTGTTGGAGGAGGTGAACTGAAGATAAACCCCTCTAAGGTTGAGGTCACTGTGAATTTTCCCAAGCCTAATATTGAGGTAAGAAGTTTTCTAGGGGCAGCACAATATTAGAGGAAGTTCATTGCTAATTTTTCCTCTACTGCAGCTCTATTACATGCATTGACTAGTGTTGAGAAAGTCTTACATTGGGGAGATAAGCAGCAAAAAGAATTTGATGCTTTGAAATAAAAGATCAGTTCAACATCGGTATTGGCTCTTCCAGATCTTAGACAACCATTTGAGATTCAAACAGATGCTGGTGATTAGCCATGGGAGCACTTCTCATGCAGCACGGTAAGCCCATTTCGTTTCATTCAGAATTTTTTAATGGTGTTGTGACTAACTATCCCACTTATGACAAAGAGTAATATGCATTGGTACAAAGTGTAAAGAAACATAAACACTACTTGATGGGGAAAGAGACCATTATCCATACCGACCATCAACCATTGCAGTACTTACAGTCGTAACCAAAGTTGCAAAAATCACAACATTTCAGATGGATGGGATTTCTACAACATTTTCATTTGGTTATCAGGTTTAAAAAGGGAATCTACAATAAGGTACTTGATATTCTTTCTAGGCATATTGCAAATTCATCTATTATACTCAAGCACAATTTTGTTTTGCATGAAAGTTACATTGATCAATATTCGTATGATATTGACTTTCAAGATGTGTATGCAAGCTTGAGTCAAGGAAACCAAACTGAAGAGTTAGATTACCATGTACATAACAGTTTGTTGTATCACTTGGGCAAGTTATGTATTCCATAGGTAGAAAGAAACAATATCACAAGGGAGGTGCACACTTCATTGATTTATAGACATTTCGGTGTAGGCAAGATAGTAGCGAATATCCAAAGGTATTGTTGTTGGCCACACATGTTTGATAATGTATCTCGTTTCATTAGAGGATGTTCTTTTGTGCAATAAGTAAGCCTAGCAATAGGAAACTAGGATTATACACTCCACTTCCGGTACCTTCACATCCTTGGGAGAGTAGCTCAATGGATTTTGTAGGAAGTCTTCCATTGTCAAGGAAAGGTCACGATTACTTGTATGTAGTTGTAGATAGGTTAAAAAAGATGTGTATATTGATGCCATATAAAAAGCAAGTTACAACTAAACAAACAACTCATATTTTCTTTCAAAATGTTTGGGTTCATTTGGGTCTTCCTACTTCTATTATAAGTGATCGAGATTCTCGATTTGTTGGGATTTTTTGGTCAAATTTGTGGGACATGATGGACACTAAGTTGAAGAAGAGTACAACCTTTCATCCACAAACAGATGGTCAAACCGAGGTAGTCAACAGGACAGTCATTCATTTTCTTCGAGGATATTGCATGAAACATCCCAAGTTGTGGGATGAACAGTTGCATTACATTCAACATGCATACAACAAGGCAAAGCATTCTTCCACAAACACATCACCATTTGAGGCATGTCTTGGGTACTTGCCAAGATCACCATTGGAATTCATCTTTGGGAAAGATGTTTCTATTGATGGCCATAGCGACATAGATAAAGCAAAGAAGCTCATTGAACAAATTCAATTGATACATCACATAGTACAAGAACAACTTGAAAAGAGTCAAAGCAGCTACAAGGCAAGGCATGATAAACACTGTGTCGATCATAAATTCCAAGTTGGTGACGAAGTTTGGTTATATATTAGCAAGGAGAGACTTCAAGGGGAAGGTAAAAGGCTTAAGCCAATCCGTTATGGTCCTTTTAAAAATTTGGAAAAGATTGGTAACAATGCATTTAAGCTAGATTTTCCTCCTTATATGCAAATATACTCTGTTGTTAATGTTGAGAATTTGAGATTGTTTGAGCCTCCGTTGATTGATGATCAAGGAGAGCATGTTCAACTGCCATCAATAGATGATTTCTCGCCATAATATCTTGATGAGCTTCAGCAAGATCTCATTTTTTTATTTTTTTTCACAAAGGAAAAATTCGTAATTTTATTAATGAAAACAAAATTACATGTTACATTAGCTGGTAGTGTCAAAGGATAAACAAGTATGCTGCAGATAAAAATACAATGAAGAGGAAATTAGGCTTTCCTCCCTTTTTTCTTTTCAACCTTCCGCCAACCACCTTGTGTTGGCGTGGTCGATATAAGGACGAGCTAGTTCTCTTCCGCATGTGCTCCAACGTCCTTATCAGAGTCCGATGTGTCTGAGGTGTGTAGTCTTTTGTTTCCCCCGTTGTTTAGTGCCCCGGGATGCATATCCGGCTGTGTCATGGTAGTGGCATCAATGGGTTCTTGCATTTCCTGTTCTTGTGCACCCAAAGTGGTATATGTCTGTTTACTATCTTGTGGGATGGGTTCTTCCTCTTCCTCTTGTTGTTCGGGCTCTTCTGATGGAAATTTCCATCCTTTGGCAACTTTGCCTGTTTTCTTCTTTCTCCTGTTATCTCTTGTGGCTGTCGGGCAAGTTTTTTGTAGATGACCCGTGTTCCTGCAAATCTAGCAGCGAAAAGCGGTGTTCTCATAATCTAAGTGTTGTGTCCATCTCTGCTGTTTGTGATTCAACATAATGCACTCTGGTAGACCTTTGCTCAAATCCACTTCCACACAGATTCGTGCGAAAGTGTAGATGCGCTCCTCCATTCGTTGTATATAAGTTTTGATATATTTGCCAAGGATGTTACCAATGCCGCCAAGAACACTTTCCTACCAGAAGTGAAGCGGAAGGTTGTGAAGCCGGACCCAAACCGGCATTCTGGTCACCTCCATGGTATTGGCATCAAATTATGGGAACCATGGTGTGATGAAGAGTCCAGTAGATCCCCAGAACCATGGCCTCTCCTGAATAATCGTATCTCTGTCTTCAGCGGATGAAAACTTGACAATGAAAAAGCCTTTTGAGCATAGGTGGATTTCACAATCCATGGTCCAGTTGGAAAAAATCCATTGGAAGAGCTCCATAGGTTTGGGCCAGAAGCAGTTGAATCTGCACATTATAGCTTGAGATTTGAAAACAGTTCTATGCATATCTATGTCAGGAATGTCAATGTTTATTTCAGGCACACATTTCTGCTGTTCCACAATGTATGGCTTAGGGGGGTTTTCTGCCTGGGCCACAGTCGTTGTAGCAGCTTTGTTTTTTTCCCCTTGTAGGACATTCCTGTATGTGAGTCCTTTGGGGTGGGCAGTGTTGGACGCACTAGCACCCGGGGTGTTTCCATAAGCTCTGTTATGTCCTAAATTTCCTCCCCTCAATCGTAAGTTAAGGCAAACAGAGGATCCAAAAGCTATGGCATATTCATTTAGAGAGCTGGAATCTGCTAATGCTTTCCCCCAAATATCAAGGACTGAAGGTGAGCTGGGTAACCAGCAGCAGATTGGATTTTGTTCTTCAAATATATTATGGAGTCTGTGTCTTGAATCCATATGATAAAACTATTGCCTGCAGGAGGTTTAATGAAGATTTGAAAAGACACAGAGCTTACCCGAGTATCCTTAACAGAGGGGAAATCGCGGCTCTGATAATCGTTTGCAGAGGTAATGTAGCAGTTCATTTTGTTATTTGGTTCAACAGGCAGGTATGAAGTACCAACCGGCGCTAGCAATCGGGATCCCAGAGCACCATAGTAGTCGAAACTCGATGGATTATTAGCCCACAGGTCGCCCTCTGGTGCAAGTAACAGCCGCCCCCCATAATAAACTACCCATGCCGCTACAGGTCTGTGGTGATTTGAGAAGCCATATCGGCCACGAATCTGAGCAAAGCCGGTGCTCTGTTCACGCACAGCATCACCGACCGGAAGTGGTGGCCAAAACAGTGAAATAAAGCATCACTCCAATCTGCAGGGGGTCCCCGTGGTAGCTCAAGAGTCCTTTCCATCCGATGCGAAGGCGCAGACAATAAGAGTTCGGTTCCAAAGCCTCACAAATAAGCCGCCTCGGAGATCAGCATGAGAATCGCAATGCCAATGGCCATGGTAGCACCTCCAGGTCGAAAACCAGTGTGTGGCGGCAACATTTTTGGTGGCAAGAAAACCTAGGTCAAATGAAAAATCGCTAGAGCTCTCCATCGTGCGTTTTTTTATTTCAGCAAGATCTCATACTTGACAGAAGAATTAGAAATTCAAGGAGAGGTAATGTCGAATACCTTCGAGTGGGACTCAAGGGACAAAATCCTTCTAAGGTCAAATGGATGGAGATTGAGAAGGTGAGGGAACTGTACCGTCACCTACTTAACAATTAATAGTAAATTTTTGTGGTCCAAAAGGCTTCTAGTGGGGAGGAATGATCAGGTGCTCAATATTAAGCTAAAAAATGGAAGTGCTCAGAATCGTTTGGAACCTAAACGACCGCAAAGTGCTCGTCGCCTTGAATCCGGCACACTTTGTTTCATCGAAAACCGACTCCGTATGTTTTAGAGGCTACTGTCCATTTTCTCAAATAGGTAAATTTGAAAAAAAAGACAGACAACTGCCTAATCAACAATATATACTACTGAAATGGCAGGTGACTGTGTAGAGGTCAAATGTTGGTTAAAGATCCTCCGAGCGAATCATATGGTGACAAGTGTCACTGCGAGATTGGTTTTTAAGTTGGTTTGTTGTTAGTTTTTCATTGGTCGGAAATAAGCCAGCCAGAGGCGGACACGTGGTGCAGGCAGGGGCTGCCACGTGCCCCCCTTGGTGGACTAAGGTATGGTCTATATAGTGGAAAATTTTTATATCGGAGGTTGGGTGGAGGTCGAGGTCGACCCCACGACCTCCCCCACACAAACACATTGACATACCGTTATACCCGCACTATGGGTCTTAACCAACAAAGGTCTCAACATATATTTATATTAATACAAAGTTGTATGCAGGGGGCAGCCTCGAAAGGCCAGCCCCCAGTCCACGAGACCTCGTGCCATGACCACAGGCAGCGCTCCAACTAAAACACATGGTTAGCGCATTAACCCCACTTAATTACCATTAAACTCCACTTATCATTAATTAACCCGATCTTATCCATGTGGTTTAAGTTGGCAGAGTCCGCCAATTTCGGCAGGATCTCCAATTCTAGCGGAGTTAACTAGAGTTCCTCCAGTTTTAGAGGAGTTTTCCTAGGCAAAATTGATTGAGCCATAACTTTTGCAAAATTTGACCAATTTTGGCTCAGAAAGAGTCTATCCTAGCAGATTTGGACACTCTGAGCAGTTTGGAGCAGTAGAGGATTGTAAACAACACTTTTTGCCATTTTGAGCTAATACAGAGGCCTAAGCCATGGAAGTTGGACCAAGGAGATGTAGCCCAGGAGGGGTGAACTCCTTCATCAAAACATTGTGTTAATGGATCATTTGATGGTTTGTTGTACTTTTTATTGTTGTTGTTCAACATTTTGTTTTAATGTGAAAATGCTCATGAATTTAACATAAAATTGATGCAATTACCTATTTAATACTCACAAACACCTCAAGGAAACCTATGCACATGAAGCAAATGTTCAAGATTTTTTTATAATTATGAAGATGAAATTAGCACATCAAAACTAACATTCAAATTCAGATCAATGTTATTGATTTTTGCTTCTCTTTTTATAAGGAGATTAGACGATGTTTGTAGATTGGTCACATTATGTTAAGGCAATAGAGTCACCCCAACAAGAACAACACCATATGGTCACTTTCACAATCAATAATTCACATGCAACAACAAAAGCACCAAAGCAAAAAATTTAGTGAATTTTAAAAAGATATGTCAAAGTCATTTCAAGTTACCCTAAAGTTGCTCATGATGTGGAGGAAAAACAAAATCGGCCCTGATAAAATTACCAAGCGCTTGGATTTTTTTATTTTATTATTATTTTTATTTATTTATTTTCTAAAGCTCGAGTGGACTCTCATTTCAAAATTCATTAGTGGGTTGCTTCGGGAGGTCCATCTAATCATTGTCCAGTTATATTTGAAATGCAGCCTACTAGTTATAAACTTGTTGGGTATGTTTTATATTCTTTGCATGGCTAGTGCCATGTGTTGTTATGTTGCACCAGGTATAGCGGGGGTGGCAACCCCACTACATGGGGTTCATGGAAATGCCCCAAAATAATCTTTTTGGGTGGCGCTGCTCATGGTTTTATGCATTATTGTTTTTCCCATGGTATTTTGTAGATCTAGTCAAGGGAACTGCTGATCCAAGTGGATATTGGTGGTCACCCGCCTATTCCACTTGGACCACCACCATTGTTTTTTTTTTTTTTTTTTTTTTTTTGTTATTTTTTATTTTTTTTTTTAGTTTTTCAGCTTCCTTAAGTTTAGCACAATTTACTATTTTTGGCAGTTTTTTAGGTCTTGAACTTCTGGAGTTGTTTTGAGGCCCTGAACGATGTTTTTTTTAGAAAATCACATTCAACAAATGTGAATTTTCAACTTGAAATTTGTTGTCAGTAGTTGTAGTCCTCAAATAGATCTTTCTAACGAGGTATCGTCTGTGTAAAACGAAGATCGTGTGCCAAAGTTACAACCCTGGGAAATTGATGTACCAATTCACCTCAACGGAGCCCATAGTTTGGATTTTCATCTCCCAGGGTTATGTTTTTGGATGTTTAGGGTTTTCCATTGTTTCTCAATAATAAATAGGCCTTCGAGCCTCATTGTAACACAATTCAGAGGCATGTAGCCGCCACATCTCTTCTCAAAGATAACCTACCATCACCCTAGCTTGTTTATGTCCATTCTGTCTGTAAGCATATTTCGGTTATTTGATATTAATGAAATGAAGTTTTATTTTTGCTGCATCTTTGCGTTTATGTCTATTTCTGTATTTTATTGTGTTCCTACATAAATCCGAATCAACTGCAGTTATGTTTTGACCCAAGGTTAATGGATTGGGGGTTTATGAAGGCTTCAACATGTATATAATGTATTGTAACATTGAAAGGAATATAATGAAAAATATATGTTGCACGTGTTCGTGAACGCACAGGTGGGGTTCTCGAACCTGTCCTGGGTTTTCGTATCCAATAACAGGATTCAAGTTTGAGTTCTTCTGAAATGAACGCACAAGAACCTGGTTTGGTTGTTCTTCGTTAAAAAAAGTAGGAAACGTGGAAAGTCAAAATGTGAATACATAGCCCATAAAACCTAAAATCTATTCACTCTTCGATGGTGAAATTTCACTCTTTGACGATGACATTTTGTCTGAGACAACGAAAATTCAATTTGACTCTCAAGATGACGACCATCCCCAAGTGTGTTTGGGGCATTCGCTGGTGCATGTGCAGGTGACTGAAGGTTCACACAGAGACGCAATCCCTACTTGAAGATTCATCATGTAGCATGAATTAATTCTAATTTTTATGTGTTCAAACTTCATTTTTTGCATATAAAAATTAGTAAATTAAAATTTAATTCTAAATAGTAAATCGACCCATGATGTCAAAGATGGGAAAGCTTCCTTATGATGAGTATTAGAATCTTGAAGCAACCACAATAAACAGTCTACTACCATATACTACGCTTCCAAAATATTGTTTTTTTTACTCAAAATAGGAGTAATCTCCACATTCTCTCATGGCCAACCCATCTCACACAAGACATCACTTGCTTTTCTAATCACTCTTTTAATTGTGTTCTTTTCTTTTTCCAAGAATGTGACTTTTGGCCTTCTCTTTCCCTACCGGTGTTTTGGGTGAAATTGGCTTGGGGCCAGCTTTACAAGTAAATCAAACTCATTTCCCTTGACCTTTTTTTACGTTAGTTAACTTGGCAGTTTTCCATAAGTGGTCGACCAAGTTTATGATGGAAAATAGTTTGTAACAACACAAGACTAGCTGGTCGATTCTCATTTACAAGACCATCCCACATGCCAGGCAATTTGACAAGAAAATCAAGTTTGCAAACAACTGAGAGAAGCTCTATTTTTCATTCGTGGCTATAACATTTGATTCACTGCATGTTTCATGCCCCCTTTTACTTATAAATAGCCAATAAATTATTGCGTTTTTTGTGACAACAAAGAAATCTATTTCAATGAAAACTTATAGAAGGAATATGCAATTTATCTAATGACCCCTCTACAATTTAAAGTGCAAACTCGTAGAGATGAAAAGGGAGAGAGCATTTCACACTTTGTAGAGATATCATGTAGAGGTGATAACTGTGTTGTTTATGGCGGAATTATATTGTGTAAACTTCACAATTCAGACACCCGTAGTATCTATGGCTATTGTATAATATTATAATTACTTTTATAGATATGTGAAATTCAAACAATTTTATTTGTAGTAGTTCTAGTCATATATAAATCTTTAATTGTAGCTTCTTGTTGTCCATTAAATTTTGAAATTTGTTATTTAATTGTTTAACCTCTATTAACATAAATTTTACTTTGAAATTTGTTAACCATATTGTCTTCCAAAATTTGCAAAATAAAAGATGTCTTCATCAAATCCACAATATCCACTCTGGAAATATGTAGATAGGAAAAATCCTCCAAAGGGTGTTAGGGGGGCAACAACAATAAAATGCAAGTTCTCTCAGCTTGAATGGAAAGGGAGCCATACCATAGTTAAAGCTCATTTTATGCAGATACCAAGGAAGGGTGTTGATGCTTGCACTGGAGACCCAGATGATCCCACTAGACTCCCTAGTGCACAAAGAGAGCAAAAAATGGTTGATGGTAAGGCAGGAAAGGAAATATCCAAGTCATGTCGCAATGTTGATGAAAATGATGACACCAATGAGGAAGAATTACAATATGATGATGAAGTTGAAGTTGGTTTTGAGCATGTGTCATCTAGAGCATAAAAAATCACTATTGATCTAGGTGGCTCCAAACACCCTCAGGAGACCAAGAGGGTTGATGATAGGTCAAAATTCAAAGTGGTTGGATTGCTCTCAAACCAGGTTTAGATTGAAGTGCTCACCGCCCTGATTCTAACGGTGCAAACGGATCTCCAATCCCAACCCGTATGGAGAAGTTAGAGCGAGTCAAATTTTTGGTCAAAGTTGGGCAGTGGGCCAGGTTTAAGTGTCCCACAAATTCACCGTCAACACGCAGGGAACCCAGCTCCCGAAAATGGGCGAAATTGTGGCCTCGTTAATTTTCTCAATGATCCATATTTTTGTTAAAATAAAAAATGCACAATATTGTTTAATATATATATATATATATATATATATATATATATATATATATATATATTAAAATGGGGTGGCGGGCCACCAACCATTCCACCCCCCAACAACCCATATCAAAATATATATTATTATATATTGGGTCGACAGGCTGTGACCCCCACTGAACCCCACGACACTAAACCACAAGGCTGAAGCCCGAACCCCGTAAACCTCGTATAACCGTATTGCTATTTGGAGGGGTCGAGTCCGGTTGACCGGGAACCCCGCCCCGTGGCCCACGGTGTAAACATTGTTACATATGGCGCCAGTTATATGGGCCGACGACAATCGAACCTGCCCGGCCACAAAGGCCAACCTGCTCCATGTGCCGTCCAACCCATACAAATTCAAACCGTAACTCAAATCAAATTACAACGAACGCGCCACGTAAATACAACATTCAAAACCATAATGTATATTGTTCATACGAAATGTGAACAAATATAACATAACGACAAATCAAAAAACATGCGGTTATGTTAAAAGGTTAATATGCGCGGAATTTTGGGGGAGGCATGATTTGATCCCCCGACCTCCCCTCGACAACTCACCTTTTTTACCACTACTCCAAATGGCTAGGTGTGGTAAAATTCACCGACCAGGGGTTTATAAACACTCATTTATGCAGATGTGCCCAACAGAAGGAGGAGCGCGAAGTTCTTGGCGAACGTATTTGTTTATTGCAGGTGGAAACCTTGAGCCATTCAGGGAGGCAATGGAACCATGATCTGAGCCACATTTTCAGAGGGGCCAGAATTGTCCGGTGTCCAAATTGGAAAAATTTTATATGGATTTTAGACCTCTCGGCAATGGGAATCTGATGACGATGTCAATTTCTGCAACAGAGGTCTCGATTTTTCAGCCATTTTCCAGATTGGAATGACGGTGTCGGATTTCAACTCGTGGACAGTCGATTTCATGCCATTCGACGGCACAACTTCGATGGTGTATTTAGATCCAGCAGTTTAGCAGCCTATTCTTCAGCCATAATCAAAGTTGAGGTATAAGAAGTGTTGTTGCCATGTACTTCATTGATTATTGGTGTGAGATGTTTTATGTCATGTCGATTCCTGCTTGATGTATGATGCGAAATCTTGATTTTTATGTCATGTGATATGTATCCATCATGGATGGTCATTTATGTTTTGAGATCCCTTTGTTGCCTTGATGGAAGGATACTCTTTGTCATCATGTGTGAGGTTGTCATGCTGATAGGAGGTTTATTATGAGTGAGAGTTCCTTTTAGCGGAACGTCTCGTGGAGAGACATTGCCACTCATGTCGAGGGATCATTTCCTTGTATGACAAGTAAACAACGTCCATGTACATCATCACATTTTCCAAAGTCAAATGAAGTGGCCAACACCATCTAGACACTGAGGCCCAGAGACGTCGTCCACACTAGACGAACTCCGTTATTAAACATCTTGCATTTTGTTGTGTGATTGTTGACATGTTTTACACCTAATTATATCTGCATATGTGTTCTTTTATGCTATTTTAAAATTAAATTATAACAACATCACATAATTAAAAGATCATGGGTAAATCCAGTTGCTGATGGACTCGGATCAAGTGGTATCAGAGCGGTCTTCTTGTTGATGTGAATTGCGAGTGTGAACATTGATTGAATGTCCAGCAATGGAGGATGGCAAAGACATGCACGAGGCCATGCTCAGGATGTCCAAGATGGTGGACATGATGTATTTAGCTTATGATAAACGAGATAAAGAAGAAGTAGAAAGTGATGCTTCATCCACATCTTGCGGTGAATGTTCCTCGCCCTCGTCGTATTCTCATCATTCGAATGAGGAGATCAGCTATAGTCTTCAAGCAGATAACGTTGAATTGAAAGTGATTCTACGAGAGGAGAAAGAGGATAAGAAGAGAGTGTAGCTTCAGTTGCAAGCCACGATAGAGGCATTGGAAGAATTGAAGCGCAACGACCAAAGCCTTCAAGCAAAGAATGTTGAATTAAGGAGGCTTCTCCAAGAAGAGAAAGCAGAGAAGCAAAGACTGCAGATTCAGCTACGAGCCGCGGAAGAGGCCTTTAAGGAGATGAAGCGCAACAAAGGCTTGAAGCAACCATCATCACCTGTTTCTGCATCGACATCTGAGGTAAAAAATGTTGATGTTTCTTCAGTTTCATCTTCGCATGCTATCATTTCTATGGGAAATGTGGAGATACCCATTACAGGAACTAGCATGCGGCTCCTCACCAAGATGGGATGTAAGGGAGGAGGACTTGGCATTAATGACCAAGGCATGATTCAGCCATTGGAGGTCGTGCAGAGACCTCAATTAATAGGTTTGGGGTAAATTGAAGGGCAATGCTCGAAGGTGTCAGAAACTCCCAATGCATGTTTGAAACCATTCGAGAAAGAGAATGATGGGAACACTTCAGCATCATCCTATGACAGTGCACATGACAGTGAAAGAGCTGAGGCAAGCTCTCATCACCATGATCGCACCAGAGACCACCAGGAAAGGTATAGAAATTCTCGATATTCTCAAGTCCATTTTGATTATAAGCATGTTGATAATCATGGACAGAAGTCATGGCGTATAAAAACTTGTCGTTTTTGTGGATTATATAACCATGTATTTGCTAAGTGTTGGAAAAGAATGGCAACACAAAGGAGGATGAGGCGTGAAATGCCTTCTCCATAGTAGGAAAAGAAGAAGGCAAATCAGGTCTGGAGGATGAAGACTCATTGCAGTTATTGCAATAGAAGTGGCCATCAAAGAGCCACGTGTTGGAGGCTCCATCCAAAGCGACGCCTTAAGGACAAAGCATCAGTGCAGGAACTAGTTGAAACAAGTGTTCGACAAGCAAAAGCGCCACAGAGAGATGACCCATTAGTTAGAGATGGTTTTTCTAGTTTGGTAGCGTGTATAGCCTTACTTTGTAAATCATATGTTGCAATTTAAAATGTAAAAGTGATGATGTGTTTTCCATCACTTATGAAGCAACAATGATATTTTTGCCTTGTATTGATATTTGGGGTATTGATTCCATTTGATGTAACCATGACCACAAAGTATGGTTATTAACTCGTGGCAAGTGTGGGGAATTCTTGGGTCATAGATTGGTCGCTTATTTAAGCATGTAATTTAGTACAAGTTTGCAGAGGATGCAGGTGTTGGCTCATCGCTTATGGCGCCTAAGGAAAAAGGTGAAGGAGAATGAAGGGTGAACTTTCAGGACACTTGTGGTGCAGACGAGGTACAAAGTAGTTGCAAATCATGATTCATGCTTTTGGTGGACCAAAATATCCTCAGTGGGGAGGATTGATCTAGCTGGCTCTAGACACCCTCAGGAGACCAAGAGAGTTGATGATAGGTCAAAATTCAAAGTGGTCGGATTGCTCTCGAACCAGATTCAGATTGAAGTTCTCGTCTCCCTGATTCTAATGGTGTGAACGAATCTCCAATCTGAGCCCGTATGGAGAAGTTAGAGCGAGTCAAAGTTTTGGTCAAAATTGGGCAGTGGGCCAGGTTTGAGTGTCCCACAAATTCACCGTCAACCAGCAGGGAACCCAGCTCTTGAAAACAGGCGAAATTATGGCCTTGTTAATTTGCTCAATGACCCTTATTTTCATTAAAATAAAAAATGCACAATATTGTTTTAAAAAACGAAAAAATATATTAAAATAGGGTGGCCGGCCACCAACCCCGCCACCACCCCCCCAATGACCCATATCACAATATATATTATTATATATTGGGTCGGTGGGTTGTGACCCCAACTGAACCCCACGACGCTAAACCACAAGGCTGAAGCCCGTATCCCGTAAACCACGCAGCCACTATATATATAACCGTATTGTTATTTGGAGGGGTTAGGGTCTGGTTGACTGGGAACCCCGCCTCGTGGCCCATGGCACCAATTATATGAGCCGACGGTAATTGTACCCACCCGGCCACAAAGGCCGTCCCGCTCCACGGGTGGCCCAACCCATACAAATTCAAATTGTAACTCAAATCAAATTACAACGAACGCACCATGTAAATGCAACATTCAAAACCATAATGTATATTCTTCAAACAAAATGCGAACAAATATAACATAATGAAAAATTAAAAAACATGCGGTTATGTTAAAAATTTAATATGTGCGAAATTTTGGGGGAGACGGGATTTAATCCCCCGAGCTCCCCTCAACAACTCGCCTTTTTTACCACTACTCCAAACGGCTAGGTGTGGTAAACTCTCCCAACCATGGGTTTATAAACACTCATTTCTGCAGATGCGCCTAGCAGAAGGAGGAGCGCAAAGTTCAAGGCAGACGTATTATTTATTGCAGGTGGAACCCTGAGCCATTTAGGAAGGCAGTGGAACCATGATCAGAGCCACATTTTCAGAGGGGCCAGAATTGTCCAGTGTCCAAATTGGACAAATTGTATATGGAATTTACACCTCTAGGCAACAAGAATCTGATTATAATGTCAATTTCTGCAACAGAGGTCTCGATTTTTCTGCCATTTTCCAGATTTGAATGATGGTGTCGGATTTCAACGTGTGGACAGTCGATTTCATGCCATTTGACGCCACGACTTCAATGGTGTATTCAGATCCAGCAGCTGAGCAGTCTATTCTTCAGCCAAAATCAGAGTTGAGGTATCTGAAGTGTTGTTGCCATGTACTTCATTGATTATTGTTGTGAGATGTTTTATGTCATGTCGATTCCTGCTTTATGTATGATGCAGAATCTTAATGTTCATGTGATGTGATATCTATCCATCATGGATGGTCATTTATGTTCCGAGATCCCTTTGTTGCCTTGATGTCAGGATACTCTTTGTTATCATGTGTGAGGTTGTCATGCTGATAGGAAGTTTGTTATGAGTGAGAGTTCCTTGTAGCGTAACGTCTCGTGGAGAGACTTTTCCACCCATGTCGATTGCACATTTCCTTGTATGACAAGTAAAAAACATCCATGTACATCATCATATTTTCCAGAGTCAAATGAAGTGGCCAACACCATCGAGACATAGAGGCCCAAATATATAGTCCACACTGGACGAACTCCGTTATTAAATGTCTTGCATTTTTTTGTGTGATTGTTGACATGTTTTCCTCTTAATTATATCTGCATATGTGTTCTTTTATTTTCTTTTAAAATGAAATTCTAACAACATTACAAAAGTAAAATATCATGGGTAAATCCGGTCGCTGGCGGACCCGAATCAACTACCAGTCAAGCACGTAAGAAGCCTAAACTTGGTGGCATTTATGACATGTTTGATGTGAAAGGTAAGGAGGGTGTTGATCTTGCAATATAAATATTTTTTCTTGCATGTGGCATTCCCTTCAATGCAGTCTGTTCACCCTATTTTGAGCAAATGGTTTATGTTATTAATGATGAACCTCTAGGGTATAAAGCACCTGGTTATGAGAAGCTTTGAACTGTGTTGGTGGATAAGGAGAAAGCTCGTTTTGAGAAGACAATGGCACCCTTGAAGACATATTGGAGTGTAAATGGATGCTCAATTGTCATGGATGGATGGAATGATTGTAGGAATCGTCCATTGATAAACATCATTGTCTCTTCTTTGTCTGGTCCTTAATTTTCTCAGGGCCATTGATTGTTTTGGTCAAGAAAAGAACACTATGTTATTGAAAGACCAATTATGTGATGCCATTATAGAGGTGGGGTCATATAATGTTGTTCAAGTTATTATTGATGCAACTCAGAAGGAGTACAAGTTAGTAA
This sequence comes from Pinus albicaulis, assembly GCA_034641835.2. NCBI lineage: Eukaryota > Viridiplantae > Streptophyta > Pinopsida > Pinales > Pinaceae > Pinus > Pinus albicaulis. The sequence continues at coordinate 183,152,545 of CM076571.1, read as the reverse complement.
CAAGTTTCAACTTTCAACTTTGATTTATTTTGTATTTAAATTACATGAATTAGATTTTTTATTTCGAGTACAAGTTTGATTTGCTTTCTAATTTGTAACAATAAACATTTTAATTTATTAAAATTTAATATTTTAATTGTGTCCTTGATGTACTGAGGCATATTTTTTGGACACCATGTGCATTGCATTACTTGAATAATGTATTAAAGGACATTGGGAAAATTGAATGGATTCAAGCATTAATTGAAAATGGCCAAAAAATTCAAATGTTTACATGCAACCATCATCAATCACCAACCATTTACCGCAAGCATGCCAAAATGGAGCTTCTTAAACCAGCAGATGCAAGATTTGCAACTTACTACATTTTACTTGGGAGACTTGTAGAGATGAAGGAGACTTTATCTGCCACAGTTGTCAGTGACATGTGGTACAAATGGAGGTTATCTACCTCATATGAAACTTTGGAGGTGAAGAGGTTGATTTGGATGACCATTTTTTGGTTGATGCCAAATTTGTTGTGGAAATTATAGAACCAATTTTTTATATGATCCACTATGCAAACACAGATGGTTCATGTTTAGGTGAGATTTATGAGAACATGGACTCCATGTGTGAGAGGATCCAAATCGTCACAGATAGGAAGGATCATAATTTATGGCCACAACTGAAAGAGTTTATACATGGGCAGTGGAATAAACTGAACACTCCTCTTCATATGGAAACTTATGTAGTTAATCCAAAATGGTATGACCCCATAACAGGGAGGCATTCTTCCCAAGATAGAGAAGTGCTTAAAGGATTATTGACCATTTGAAGAAAATTTATGGTTGTATAGAAGAATCCTTTGACATACAATCTCAATTTGCCCAATTTTCACGTGATCGAGGTGTCGTTGTTCACATGGATATTTGGTCGATAGACGAAAAAAGAAGGATCTGATTGATTGGTGGTAGATTCATGGTGTTGATTCTCCCGAGTTGCATCAATTTTCCATACGGTTCCTTGGATAGGTAGCTATTTTGGAGTTCCTCATCATAATTCTCATAAAATTATGTATTAAATTTTAATTTTAGTTTAATTTTTAAAATTTTAATCAATTTGATGGGCTTCCCCTAATATTCCAGGTAGCTAGTTCTTCATCTTGCGAGAGGAATTGGAGTACTTATGCCTTTATTCATTCAGTAAGGAGAAATAGGTTGGGCTCAAAGAAGGTAGAGAACTTAGTGTACATTCATAGTACACTTAGTCTCATATCTCAAAAATACCCTGGGAACAAGGAGGGTCCCTTCAAGAGATGGGACCAATACACAAATGATGTTTTGTGTGTGGACGAGGAGATACAACCTGTTAAACATGGGTATGGTAAACATCTGACATGAAAGATAAACGTGAGATGATATTACCATTAACGTGATGTATATTTATAATACAATGTGGTGACCCTTTGATTCCACATTCCAAGGTCACTTGGACTCCTCTTTGACTGTTCGCCTTCCACACCTACCCATAGAGGATTAGGTGTCCAACACCCCCCCCCCCCCCCTTAATCCTAAGGGGTATGTGTGAGTCCAAGAAGAGAGCTATAATACAAATCTGCAAAGTATGCATGGCAGCACTTAGGCTGAATGAGCTCTCTGAAATGTTGGCATAAAGAGGTGGTTTAAGGATGACCACCAACACTGGAATGCTTAGTGCAGTTCCCGGAACTCTTCCAAATCTGGCAAGAAGCCGAGGTCTTCTACTAGAGGAAGTGCTCCTCATATTTTGAAGAGGGAGACCTTCAAACTAGAACAAGGGAGGTTTACAACCTGCAATGGTTTAAGGATGACACCAACTCTGGAATGCTTAATGCATTTCCCAGAAATCTACCAAAACTGGAAAGAAGTTGAAATCTTCTGTTAGAGGAAGTGTCCCAAATTCTTTGAAGAGGAAGAATATCAACCTCCCATAGATGGTTTAAGGCTAACCACCAACCACAGGCATTCTCATGGGTATATGTGTCTCTGGCTACAACTCTGAACCTGGAATGAAAAGTTGTGGCACAGGCTCGCTTGAACTGTTATGTATCTGGCTACAACTCTGAATGTGGAATGAGAGATTGTGGCTCAGGCTCGCTTGACGTGGATTCGAAGCTTGTAGATGACCACCATTTCCCCCCCTGTCAGGTACAAGGTGAGATGATGGCGAAAACTCAACTGCAATATTGTTCAATATTCTAGAAAAAGTTCTGAAATGTGACTTAAACATCTTTTTGGTTGTTGATGCCTATTGCCAAGAAACGATCCACCCAAGATGAATATTTGTTCTTGCAAGAGGCTTTTTTCTGAAGCATCTGTGTGAAGAATGAGTGTGACCACCACAGTGCTTGCATGGTTGAATATCGAAACAGTGATCTTTAATATGGCCAACTCGATCACAGTGTTGGCATTTTACAATCTGTTGTTGTTGCTATGGAAGAGGAGCAGAATCTAGAACAGTTGTAGGTGAGCTATCATGAAGAAATCCAGCATTCTAAAATTTGATGGGCTTGGAGTAGTTCAAAATATGAAAGGACACATCCTTGTCATATCCAAGACCAGTTCTGTGCTTGTTGTGGACAAGCTCTTCCCAAGGTCTGGTGATGGGCTTGGGAAGCGCATGTTGAATTTTGACACATGCATGTAAATTTTCTCTTGAACTAGGCACTGAATGTGAATCGACTGCAACATTATTGACTTATTGCTTATGGGAGTCTGTTTCAATGTTCTGAACAGAAACAGGTTCAGAATGATGACTCCACTGTTGTAATTCTTCTTGCTGAAGCATATATTCGAGCTGTAAAAATCAACCTTCTCTTGTGCATTTTGTAAACAACTGTGAATACCAGTGAGAAAATACTTGCTAATTTTGGCTGTATTATCAACATTAAAGAGTAGAAGAGTGTTAATTAAATCTAATACTTCATCAAATTTGGCCATTTTTTAGCTCTTTAAATTTGTTGACGCAAATGTACTCCTAACCAAATAAAAAGAGTGCTCCCTTCCAAATGTTATGAAAGTCCAAATAAAGTTCCAGTGCTGGGACTAGATTGAATATTGTATGTTTATTGAAGATGTGCTTTCAAGGATTTACATGCAAAGAATACATATGGAATCGAATTAAAAAATAATATCGAAATACCTATGTTAGCAATCCCATGGCTGGGTACCAAGGTCGATGCCTTTCACTACCATGGAGGGAGGTATTGTCACCGGAGCAGGAGTTGTTGGGGTTAGTTTTTAATCTTACAACAACTATATCAGCAATACAACTCCTAGAAGAAAGTGAATGTGGAGCGCAAGAGGCCTATTACATGTTTGTATTAGCAGCCATACAATAGAAAAATCTTGTTCGCACGATGAAGATATCAAAGGGAAATTGTTCATATATCAATGCTTTGTTTTCATGTACTTATATAATCAAAGCACATTACATGTTGAGCAATAATGGCGCAATGGAGAGGGATCGACTGTGCAAACAACATAGAGGATTGTGTGTAGGGGCAATAAGCACTATGCAATATCCCTTGAAAACTTCCTTCAGCTCTTAGAATGTAGGACCTCCTCGGTTCATTGCAATATACCAATCACTGCCCCATCTTTAGTTCCAATGTACCACCAGAGCGTTGTGGGAGTAGACCGGTGCAAGCCAACCAACATTTCTGAATACAACGACCAATTTAGCTTCATCAATTATAACCAAAGCACATACCACAATGGACAGAAGCTACGTATGACAGAGGTTGTGTATGAGGAGCGTTGTCGTGCAACGGAGGAATGGCTCGATGCTTTGGGAGCTATCGCTGTGGGAGGACAATTAAATCAAATGGAGCTTGACAATCGAACATTTTCTTTCCCTCCTTACACTTGGTGGACCTACACTCACGAGCGATTGAATGCAATATTTCTCAACGTGGTGGGCTACGCAGATCATAATCCATCGATAATGGTTTTATACAACAAAAAGACAAAGAAAATGGAGTGTGCACTTGTTATTGTGGAAAGAAATGATATGTGAGCTAAAAAATCTCTAGAGAATAGTTTTCGGTGTTGAGGGAAGGCCGAGGCCACAGTGAGGGAGAGCCTGAGTGACGAGTGGAGTGGGGTGTGCCTATGATCAGACGACCAATCTGGCTAAACTCGACAACAACATTTTTCCTTGGCACTGGAAAATATGGTCCAATTAAAGTTCACACTTCCTCTAAATAAAATCTTTTCCAAATTCAATTCTATCTCATTACTGAAATAAGGCTTTGTCGTAGGCTACATCTACGTCGACTGCCTTGTTCACAAGCAACCGAATTTCCCAGTCATTTCCCTCAATATCCATCGCCTGCTTCTCACCAACGTCATGATCACCACGAAGATGTTCGATGATGCGCACTATAATAATGCTTTCTATGCTAGAGTGGGCGGCATTAGCAATTACAAGCCTAATCAGCTCGAAATCGACTTTCTCTTCCATCTCACTTTCCGATTGAAGGTCACAGGTAAATTATTTGAAAGCTATTGTTTGCACTGGGTGAAGGAAATGTTCGTAGGTTCCCCAGGACAGAGGATAGAGAGGACTCTACCGGGATTTGGACAGTGCTTCTCACTATTCGAATGGGAAGAGGAATCACACCAGCGAAATGGGAGAGGAATCGCACCAGCGCAATCGCTCGATTCTGTTGCCAGGTAGAGAATGCGGCAGGTGAAATGCTTAAGATTACTCAAATTGGAAAATATGTAATCGCATGAGAGTGGCGCAACAAGGGAACATGCATGCGCAGAGGGAGAAATGCCATTTTTGTAATTTTTAATTTTTAATTTATTATTATTATTATTATTATTATTTATTTTTTTTTTATTTTTATTTTTTTCTATTTCTGGATTATGGGCAGAGAATTCAGAGGTGTTGGACTTACATGTAAAGTAAGGTCACAAAAACAAGTGGCTCACACTTGAGCATGGCAGGAGATTGCCCGCTCTGATACCATGTTAAACACGGGTATGGTAAACACAGGACATGAAAGATAAATGTGAGATGATATTGCCATTAACATTATGTATATTTATAATACAATGTGGTGACCCTTGGATTCCACATTCCAAGGTCACTTGGACTCCTCTTTGACTATTCGCCTTCCACACCTACCCATAGAGGATTAGGTGTCCAACACAACCATATTGAGCTACCTCCACTTGCTATGGATGAGCAGGAACCTCAAGATGAGAGTGATTCCTACCTGGAGAGCATGTTGACTGAAGATCTAAGTGATGTTGATGACATGGATGTTGATAACATGGCTTGAGGAAGCCATTGTTCATTGTTTTATACTTTAGTATTTTGAAATTCGCTAGTTCATGTTTGGAGCATAATTTTAAAAATTTGACTCCGATTCGGAATCGACTAAGGGTCGACTCTGACTCTGATTCTATATATATATATGTGTGTGTGTGTGTGTGTGTATAATTTTAATGATTTTAATTCATGTTTCCAAACTCAAAGCATTAGAATATAGAGAGAAGACAACATATGATCAAGTATGCTCATGAATATATCTATTATATCAAAATGGAACCGAGTGGATTGTCCAATACATGTAATATATATAGATCAGAACAAAAACACGTAACCAAGGAGGACGTAAATGGCCTCAACAAAACATCACCAGTCACTAGTCATTACTGCTAGAGAAGACAACATCATCTAGCTCAGACTTTGAATCACAGTAAGACAGGGAAACACATGGCTCCTCCTCCTCATCAAGATCTCCAACTGCAATTGTAGAAGTAGCAGCACTAGTAGGCGTAGCAGCTGCACGCTGAGATATACAAGCTATGCTCTTGCATCGTGGCTGAGTAGAGGAAGTGCCTACAACTAGAAGACTTGGGGTTGGGCCTGGTACTAGTGGATCTGCATTTAACTGAGCATTATTTTCAAGTAATTCCTCCATGTCTAAATCCAAATCAATACCAATATCCTCATCAGGGTCAAACTCTGTTGGTTGACTCTCCACTACCTAATCCAATGTTGGATCAATATATTCCAACACAATGGGATATGTATCAGGTATTTTTCTCAACAATTGGTTGCATCTTAGCCAGAGGTTGTATTGGATGTAGACTATATCATTTAACTATTTTTGTTCCAAACAATTTCTCTTCTTCGTGTAAATCCTCTCAAATACAGGCCAATTTCACTCACACACTGAAGCACTGCAAGTTTGATTCAAAATACAGATTGCAAACTTTTAGAATCAAAGATAATGGCTACCAAATGCCTCCCACTATTGTGCTTCAAAAAGCATAGTTGTGTAATGAGTTAGCTCAACAAATTATATCGAAATTTCAAATTATAAACTATTTAACAAAATAAGAATTTGAAATTTGAATTTGCTTACCTGGCTCATATGCTTCCCTTGTAATCCTTGCTAGGTTCTTGCCAAAGGTACCCGTGGCTCTACTAAAACAAGTGATCTTCCAGTGTATCTCTAGCTAGTCACTCTCCTTAGGGACCATGCGCTCAAGGCACTCAATCAATCGATTTCTAACCTCCCTAGTCAAAGCTTCTACCTCCAGATCTTTATAATGATACCTTGGGTTCAAAAAAAAAAAAAAAAACCCAGTTGAATGGATAGGGCGATGGAGTTGATTGTTTCATCTTTGATCAATTATTTCCCAAATAGGACCATACTTAGCCACTCTATCCTTTTATGTTGCCTTTATTTGCTCCTTTGATTGATCCATAGCCTCATAAATGAATCCCATAGCCAATATTTCCCCATCCACCAACCACAACACCTTAACTAGTGGCTCAACAACCTTCACAATATTTGCTTCCTTTTTCTAAAATATTTCTGCATTAACTTTCTTTCTCGCATCTTTGCAATCCTGTTTGTGAGCCCATTGACATTCATTCCATTCATCACTCGAAAACATCCTCTACAAGTTTCTATGTTGGGAAAACTGATTTGATTTTGTATGTTAGATTTGTTGTGCTAATTACAATTTCAGATTTATATTTTATTTGCTTCTTGTTTGCTTATTGTGCCTTAGTTTTCTTGGTACAGGTGAGTGTCAAACAGGAAATGTTTTGAGTTTTATGTTGAAATTATTAACAAAATAAAAACATTATCAAATACTGAACAACAACATAAACATGTATAACAAACCTTAAACAGATCCATCAACACAATTTCTGATGAAGGAGTTCACCACTCTTGGGCTACATCTCCTTGGTCCAACTTCCATGGCTTGGGCCTCTTGTATTGGCTAAAAAATGATAAAAAAATTGTTTACATTCATCAAATGCTCCTGCAACTTGCTTCAACCTGTCTAGAATATCCAAATCTACTAGGAATGACTCTTCCTAGTAGATATGGCTCATTTAATTTCCCTACGAAATCTCCTCCAAATCTGGAGAAGACTCCAGTTAACTCCGCTATGTTTGGGAGTGGTGCCGAATGTGGTGGTTCTGCTGTTTTCTCCGCTAAACTAATTGTGGGTTAATTAATGGATAATCATCGTTTAATTAATTATTAGGTGCTCTAAGCACGCAGTTAGTCGGAGCCTCCTCCATGGTTATGTGATAAGGTTGTATGGTAGAGGGGGTTGGCCCCCTTCTCCGCCTGCCATAATACAAAGGTAAGGTTAAATATACATTTTGAACCTTATATAACAAGGATCATGTGCGGGTATAACGGTAGTTCATGGCGCTTGGTTGGGGGAGGTCACGGGGTTGACCTTGACCTCTGCCCTTCCTCCAGTATTGAATATTTTTCCACGGTATATAATAGTTGCTCCTCATTAATATAAGGTTTAAAAACCTTATAATATATTCAATCTTAATAAAAAATTAATTCACCATTAATAAAAATGAATCCATGACTAAAATTCGACCTTGGAGAAAACTTGGACAAATTTCACGTTCACAAACCAATCTGGCGAATCCTATAGTGAAACTTGTCACAGTGTCATTGGGCGAAAATTGAAGAAGATTCCCAGAATATCCCCCTCTACTGACTGGACTTCCATGTCATCATTCTGTCCTTTTTTTGCAATTTTTTTAGTTGTTTAGGAAAACGAACAGCGAGCTTTTTCTCCCTCATCCGGACTCGATTTTCGATGAAACCAGTTGTGCCAGATTCCTGGTGACGAGCTCTACGCTCTCGTTATGTTTTCAAGAAATTCTGGAAACTTTTATTTTTGAGCTAAATACTGAGCACCTGATCATTCCTCCCCACTATAAGCCTTTTGGACCCCAAAAGATACTATCAATTTTTCAGCAGGTGAGGGTACAACTCCCTCACCCTTTCAATCTCCATCCATTTGGCCTTAGAAGGATTTTGTCCCTTGAGTCCCACTCTAAGGTATTCGACATTCCCTCTTCTTGAAGTTCTGGTTCTTCTTTCAAGTATGAGATCTTGTTGAATTTCATCAAGATATTCTGGCAAGAAATCATCTATTGATGGAATTTTAACATACTCTCCTTGATCATCAATCAATGGAGGCTCAAATAATCTCAAATTATCAACATTAACGACATAATATATTTGCATATAAGGAGGCAAATCTAGCTTAAATGCATTGTTACCAAACTTTTCCGGAATTTTAAAAGGACTATAATAGATTGGCTTAAGATTTTTACCTTCCCCTTGAAGTCTTTCTTTGCTGATATACAACCAAACTTCATCACCAACTTCGAATTTGTGATCAACGCGATGTTTATCATGCCTTGCCTTGTAGTTTATTTGACTCTTTTCAAGCTGTTATTGCACTGTGTGATGTACCAACTGAATTTTCTCAAAGAACTTCTTTGCTTTATCTATGTCACAATGACCATCAAAAAAGACATCTTTCTCAAAGATGAAATCCAAAGGAAATCTTGGCAAGTACCCAAGACACACCTCAAATGGCGATGTGTTTGTGGAAGAATGCTTTGCCCTGTTGTATGCATGTTGAATGTAATGCAACTATTCATCCCACAACTTGGGGATGTTTTCTGAAAGAACCTCTAAGAAGATGAATGATTGTCCTGTTAACCACCTCGGTCTGACCATTTTTTTGCGGACGAAAGGTTGTGCTTTTCTTCAACTTAGCAATTCATCATGTCCCACAATTTTGACCAAAAATTCCCAACAAACAGGGAATCTCAATCACTTACAATAGAAGTAGGAAGACCAAAATGAACCCATACAATTTGAAAGAAAAGATGAGTTGTTTGTTCAGCTGTAATTTTCTTTTTACTTGGCATCAAAACACACATTTTGTTGAATCTATCTAAAACTAACATACAAGTAATCATGACCTTTCTTCGATAATGGGAGACCTCCTACAAAATCCATTGAGATACTCTCCCAAGGACATGAAGGTACCAGAAGTGGAGTGTACAATCCTAGTTTCCTATTGCTAGGCTTACTTATTGCACACAAATAACATCCTCTAATAAAACGAGATACACTATCAATCATGCGTGACAAATACCAATATATTTGGAGATTTTCTACTGTCTTTCCTACAACGAAATGTCCAGCAATCAACGAAGTGTGCGCCTCCCTTATGATATTGTTTCTTTCTCCCCGTGGAATACATAACTTGCCCAAGTGATACAATAAAATGTTATGTACATGATAATATAACTCTTCAATTTGGTTCCTTGACTCAAGCTTTCATACACATCTTGAAAATCACTATCATGTGCATATATATTGTTCAATGTTACTTTCATGCATAATAGAATTGTGCTTGAGTATAATAGATGGATTTACAATAGGCCTATAAATCATATCAACTACCTTATTGTAGATTCCATTTTTATACCTGATAACCAAATGGAATTGTTGTAGAAATCCCATCCATCTAAAGTGTCTTGATTGCTACAAATTTGATTGCGACAATAAGTACTGCAATGGCTGATGGTCGGTATGGATAATGGTCTCCTTCCCCATCAAATAATTCATCCATTTCTTTAAAATTTGTACCAATGCATATAAATCTTTGTCATAGGTGGGATAATTAGTCACAACTCCATTAAAATTTTTAGAATGAAACGAGATGGGCTTACCATGCTGCATGAGAACTGCTCCCATGGCGTAATCACTAGCATCTATTTGGGTCTCAAATGGCTGTCTAAGATCCGGAAGAGCCAATATCGGTGCTGAATTGATATTTTGTTTTAAAGCATCAAATTTTTTTTGTTGCATTTCTCCCCAGTGGAAGACTTTCTTGATATTTGTCAATCCATGTAACAGAGTTGCAATGGAAGAAAAATTAGCAATGAATTTCCTCCAATATTGTGCTGCATCTAGAAAGCTTCTTAACTCCGAACTTGTATTGGGCTTGGGCCAATTCACAATGAACTCAACCTTGGAAGGGTTTATCTTCATCTCACCTCCTCCAAAAATGTGTCCCAAATACACTAAAGAAATCTTGCCAAACTCACACTTCAACATCTTTAAAAGTAGCTACTCTTTTTTCAAGACATCAAGTACCTTGTTCACATGCATGACATGTTCATCTATTGATTTGATGAATATCAAAATATCATCTACGTAAACAATGAAGAAGTCATTTAGAAATGGTATTAATACATCATTCATAACTCTCATGAAAGTAGCTAGAGCATTGGTTAGACCGAATGGCATAACTAGCCACTCAAACAATCATTGTCTAGTTTTAAATGCAGTTTTGCAAATGTCCTCTTCAACTATTCTAACTTGATGATAACCACTTCGTAAGTCTAGCTTAGTGAAATACTTTACATACCTTAGCTGATCAAGCAAATCATCAATTCTTGGGAGTGGATAGCGATTATTTACTGTGATTTTATTCAGTGCACGGAAATCCACGCACATGTGCCAAGTCTCATCCTTCTTTGGTACCAAAACAATTGGTGAACCACACGGCGAAGTAAATGGGCGTATGATACCTTTGTTCAACAATTCTTGTATTTTCTTCTTGATTTCCATACTCTCCATGATTGACATGTGATACATGCCAATGTTTGGAATTGGAACATCTTGTTGCAGCTGAATCTCATGCTGAATTCCCCTCTTGGGAGGTAACCCATTTAGTTCCTAAAACATCTCGCCATGCAGAATTACCACATCAAAAAAATCATATTTTAATTTGTCATCACAACCTTCAAAAGATTCATATTCCATATCATCCTTTTTCTTGATCATGAGAAGCACACAAGTTTTTCTTGCATTAACTAGTCTCTTCATCTGCCCTGTATTAACTAAAGAAATATTCAGCTTTTTGCGATGAGCTCTCACAATATACTCCACCCCATCCTTGAGAAAATGATATTTGTTCTCATGGAAATGAAATACCGCTTTCGTGTCATACAAATATGGGCTTCCCAGGATAATTCCTGAAATGTCAAGTGGAACTACATCTAACTCGACTTCATCAACAAAATTTGCAGCAATGGAAAATATGAATATACATTTCCTTGTAACTTGTAAATTTTCATTCTTGACTATCCAAACCAAAGGGTATGGTTTATGATGAGGTACGGTTTCAAGGTTAAGCTTTTTGACCAAGTCTTCTGAAATCAAGTTTGCTTGTGACCCACCATCAAATAATATATCAATCTTTGTATGATTTGAGATTACCCTTACATGGAACAACTCTATCCTTGTTTCTTCATTTGGAGTTATATTGTGACAATTTGAGGAACTCATACTTGCTATGGCTTCTTTTCCCTTTTTTACCATGGCTGTAATTTTGGTCTCAACACGGAATCAGATCCAAGATCATGTTGTGTGGTAGCAATCATCTTTTGTTTACCCTTGTTGTTTGGTTTCTTACGCCTTAGTTCGGGATGTAGTTTCCAACAATGGGCTTCATCGTGCCCCTATTTAGAACAATGTTTGCATGTAGTTTTATCCCCTTCTTTATTAACACTTGCATTCTTCTTTCCCTTCCATTTTCCTCCCTTCTCTTTCTCCTCACCTTTGAATGGATTTTTCTTACTACCTTCTTCATGAATGTTCTTTCCCCTTGCTTCAATATGTGTGGCTTGCACACAAGCTTCATCTAAATTACTTTGGTTAAACATAAGGATAACATGTCTCAAATAGGAATATAAACCCCCAATGTATTTCAAGAGTGTGTTTTGGGAATTCAAGTTTATTCTTAACAACAAATCCCTTTTCCTAAACTCCTGGGTATATTCTGAACTGTTTGACCCTTGAGTTGCCTAAAGTTTTTCCAACTCATAATGGCTTTTTGAATGTAAACTAAAGGATAAAATTATCTTTTAATTGAAGAAATAAACTCAACCCAATAAATGGGTATCTTACCATTGATTCACATTTCCTCTTGAGTCTTCGCTTCCCACCAGACTAGTGCTGCTCCTTCTAGCCTCAATGAAGCCAACTTGATCTTTATGTCATCTTATTGTAGGTTCTGAATTCTGCAATAAACCTCCAATTAAACGATAATATTGTCCAACTTCTTTGCTTTTACCTCACCATTATACATGGGAAGTTCAAACTTAATGTCCAATTTGAGTAAGGGAGTTTTTCCTTTTGGGGTTTTTGAATGAGTATGGGTGGTTTTTGTGGTGGAAGTGGAAGATGATGTTGATGGAGATGATGAACATGATGATGAGGACGGTGGAGATGGAGGAGGCTTTCCTCCATTGCCCTTTGAATCCTTCTCTTCATCCTTCTTGCCTTATAAGGTTCCCTCCCCATGTGGAGACTTAGAATTCTCTCCAACCATCTTGGTGTTCCTCTCTTCAAAGAGGATCCTAACCCTCTCAGTTAGGTCATAGAAAGCCTTATTGAATTCCTCCTCTTCTGAAATACCTCCAGCCTCTCCTACATGTGACATGATGGCTATGGATTCAAGCTCAACTTCTGGTGCAACTTGTACTTCTTCAATCAACCCAGCTTCTGGTGCAAGTTATACCTTCTCATGTTCAACTAGAGATAACACTTGAGGTGCTTCAGGTGTAGATAGGAGTGGAACTTTGGGTGAAGATGGTGCCCTTGTGGATCTTCCTCTTCTGGTCCTAACCTCAAGACTAGCAACCAAAATCTTCCCTTCTTCTCTCTCTAACTTCAATCTTGTAAGCATCACAATTTTGCAACCATTAAACCCTACTTTCACAAAACTCAAGCAAATAACCTTTAGAAACCTTGGGTTGTGATACCACTTGATCTAATTTTGTATGTTAGTTTTGTTGTGCTAATTACAATTTCATATTTATATTTTATTTTCTTCTTGTTTGCTTATTGTGCCTTAGTTTTCTTGGTGCAGGTGAGTGTCAAACAGGAAATGTTTTGAGTTTTATGTTGAAATTATTGAAAAATAAACAGCATAACCAGATACTGAATAACAACATAAACATGTACAAAAAACCATAAACATAGCCATCAACACATATTTTTGATGGAGTTCACCCCTCCTGGGCTACATCTCCCTGGTCCATCTTCCATGGCCTGGGCCTCTTGTATTAGCTCAAAAATGATACAAAGTTTGCTTACATTCATCAAATTCTCCTGCAACCTGCTTCAACCTGTCCTGAATACCCAAATCTACTAGGAACGACTCTTCCTGAGCCAAAATTGGTTGAAAATTGCTCTATAATTGGCTCATTTAATTTTCCTAGGAAATCTCCTCCAAATATGGAGAAGACTCCAATTAACTCCGCTACATCTGGGAGTGGCGCCGAATGTGGTGGTTCCGTTGTTTTCTCCACTAAACTAACTGCGGGTTAATTAATGGATAATCATCGTTTAATTAATGATTATGCGCTCTAAGCACACAGTTAGTCGGAGCCTCCGCCACGGTTATGTGATAAGGTTGTATGGTAGAAGGGGCTGGCCCCCTTCTCTGCCCACCATAATACAAAGGTAAAGTTAAATATAAGTTTTGAACCTTTTATAACAAGGATCATGTGCGGGTATAATGGTAGTTCATGGCGCTTGTTTGGGGGAGGTCGCGGGGTCGACCCCGACCTCCGCCCTTCCTCCGGTGTTGAATATTTTTCCACAGTATATAATAGTTGCTCCATATTAATATAAGGTTTAAAAAAATTCTAATATATTCAACCTTAATAAAAATTTAATTCACCATTAATAAAAACACATCCATGACTAAAATTCTACCTCAGAGAAAACTTGGACAAATTTCACCTGCACAAACCAATCTGGCGAATCCTGTAGTGACACTTGTCACAGTGTCATTATGCGAAAACTGAAGAAGATTTCAGGAATATCCCCCTTTGGTGACTAGACTTCCATGTCATCATTTTGTCCTTTTTTCTGTAATTTTTTTAGCTGTTTAGGAAAACAAACAACAACACTTTTCTCCCTCATTTGGACTCGGTTTTAGATGAAACGAGTTGCGTCGAATTGCTGGTGACAAGATCTACGCTGTCGTTCTATTTTCGAGAAATTATGGAAATTTTTATTTTGAGCTAAATACTGAGCACCTGATCAAAAACAAAGATTGCAATGTCAATAAATGAGTTGCAAATCTAGTGATGGGAGGCCTAACAAGATCTTTTCCCTCTATGTTTTTCCTCATTAGGTTCAAAATCCATGAGTGATTCTAGATATATTTTGTTATGCTTTTGACATGCTCTAAAGTGTTCATGATCCAATCTATTTTACCAATATCCTTGAGCATGAGGTCTATGCAATGTGCATCACATGGGGTCCAAATTATGGTTTTGTGTTTTTCCTCTATCATTTTACTAGCAAGAACATAGTTAGAGGCATTATCTATGATGATCTAAACAACATTAGCCACCCCCACCTATTCAACAACCTCATCCAAAAGTCGAAACAACAATTGTGCATCTTTCACCTTATCACATGCATCAACTGATTTTAGAAACATGGTTCCCTGTGGGAAAAAGATAAGAAAAATTATGATGGTATGGTTCTTTTGATCAGTCCATCCATATGACATAATGGTACATCTTGTTTTCTCCCATGATATTTTTAAATATTTCAAATATTCATCAATGGACATAACCTCTTTTTGCAAAATAAATCCCCTTAACTCATGCATAGTAGGGCCTTTGAAGCCCTTTCTAGCAACAAATGTGGCATCAAACATGGGTTCATAACATAGTGAACAAGAAGCATTTAAGGAGATATCAACATCATACCACCATATAGCTATGTAATCACAGGCAGGTTCTCTCAATTCTTTCTTCCAATGGTCATTTAAACTAGGTTGCATTTGATCTCTATTATCTGGAGGACCACGTGCACTATTAGAGGGAGAGGAGGGTGTGGCTGCGAAATAACTTTTGATATAACCCTTCTTTTTAATTTTACCCTTACCCTTTTCTTGAATAGACTCCAAAGAGGGAGAAACATAGAGAAATGGGTTTGATATTTCAGTGCAAGGGATAAATGAAGAGTCCTCATAATAAAAGTTGGGGTTGGTGGCCATCATGTGTTTTATACTCCTCTTCCTCCATATTTCAACCTCTATTTATTTTTGCCTAGCTTTTTCTTCCTCAAACCTCCCAAATTTTTCTAGTAAGTCCTTCCTAATATTGCCAAATTGTTCTATTGGTGTTGCACATGGAACAATTTGGCCTCTAATAGCAACCAAGTGTTGTTTCATCCTATGAATGCCCCCTCCACCTCCCTTAATTTTTTTATGACAAAATTTTCTACGCATTTGATTATCAATTATCTCAGCATATGCCCAAACAACACCTTTCATTTTAGGATCCATTTTCTGATATTTGGACTTGGAAATGAAAGGACAAAAGTCTAAAAATGAAAAGAAAGAAAAAAAAAACAACTCTTCAATGTTTATTTCTTTTAGAAAAAATACTCTTTTCAATTTCCAGATTTGTAAAAAAAAAAAGCACAAATTTGAGAAGTGACAGAAAAAACCTCTAGGCTCTAACTTCCTCAATGCTGCTCCAAAAACCAACTCCACAATGTTTCTCCAAAATTTTGCTCCAATGTTTTCCCAAGAAGCTCCTCATTGCTGCTCTAATGATTTCCCAAGAGGCTCCTCACTACTTCTCCAAAAACCAACTCCAACTCACAAATGCTCACAAAATGCAAAGAGATAGATGTGAGTAAATGTGAGGGCGTTGGGTAAATTGTATAGGCTTGGGAGAGGGTAGATGAAGTGAGAAAAAACTCTAAAAAAAAATCACTTTTCATTCTGTCTTTCCCTCCCTTTTCCACTGCGAAACTGCTCGGCCTGGATATGACGAACTCAGTCGATCTGGCCAGTCCCTTACCTAACTGGCCAAATTGGTGTTTGAATCGGTCGATGCGGTAACGGACTGACCTTCGGACCAGATTTTGTACTAATCTGGCCCAGCAGGGGTTCGGCTCGGTTGACCAGGTTGAGTCTTATTCAGACCGAACTGGTTTTAAAACACTGGTTTGGAAATATCTTAAGGCAAATTTTGAATGTAGTATGACAACAGACATATATCGTGATTCTTATTAATATGTAAACTCCAATTTGCACTTGATATCAAACTATAAATTTTGAAATTTCAATGTGAATGTTCAATCTTCAATGATGTGCATGTTTAAATATTTAAAGTTTAAATCATAAATATTTTAGTTTTATCTTTTAAAGTTGGAAAATATACAAATTCATATATATATATATATATATATATATGCCTGATGAATCCACATACCTTGTGTAAAAAAATGACATCCCCGTCCCCACATTTCTTGTCAAAATAGTGAAAAATCAATTTGGTTTTCCCAATTTTGGGTTCCAAGTGAAAATATTTGTATGTATTTTTTGTTCTTGCCCTTTTATATTTTATGATTTTTTTAGAATTCATTTGCAGATAATTTATGTACAAGGTTAAAACCTTCATCTTGTATGAAAGCAATTTTGACTTCAAGGGGAAACCTTTGCGACTAAGGGGTTTTTCTGAGGCCTATGGTAGACCCTATTACAAAGGGATATTCATGGAATCAACTCTTGCGGTAAAAGGAGATGGTGAACAGTGGAAATATAGATATCAAGAAATTCAATGGACAGAGTTTTGAACTGTGGAAGCTCAAGATGGAGGATTTGTTGGTGGATAAAGATCAGTTGATCATGATGGATCCAAGTGTTAAACGAACGACAATGTCAACATAGGACTGGACAAAGTTAGAACGAAAGAAAAAGAGCACAATGTGATTGTGTGTCTCAGATTTAGTATTACTGAATGTTTCAGGAGAAGCTACAACGAAATATTCATGGGACAAGTTAGGGACTTTTTATCAATCTAAGTCCTTGGTAAATAAATTGTTCCTCTTGAAGAAGTTCCATAACCCAAGGATGAGGAATGGAGACTCTGTGACATAACATGTAAATGCCTTCAATATTGTGGTAAGCCAATTATTATCTATTGATATTGAAATTTTAGATTAATATGTGCATCAATTTCTTATGTTCTCTACCACACTCGTGGGATAGTTTGGTTGTTGCAATAAGTAACAACCCAACTACCTTAAATTTGATGAAATAGTCTCATCCTTGTTACTAAAGGAGATGAGACTGAAAAACATGGAGAACCATAATGGAGATACCTTGTCTGCAAGAGGACGCTCCTAGAAAAGAAATAGAAATAAATCCTCAAGTGGGAGATCTAAATCTCTAGGAAATTTTTTAAAGGTATGTTGGAAATACGGAAAAGAGGGGCACTACAAAAAGGACTGTAGATCTAAAACTCCTAATAAAGGAAATGGATATGATGATGCTCCTTCTGTAGAGGAAAAAACCACTTCAGATGAAGGTGGGGATGTGTACTTGGCTTGTTTGAGTACATACATAGATCACGAGGCATGGTTGATTGACTTAGGTGCATCCTTCATATGGATCCCCATAGTGAGTGGTTTTGTGAATATAAAAAATGTGATTGTGGTGATGTCTTCCTAGGTTATGACAAGAAGATCAAAATCATAGGACAAGGAGAATTCAATATGAAGTTGATAGGTGGAAGGATTAGAACACTTCCTAGTGTTACAAATATTCTAGTATTGGCCATAAATATAATTTATGTAAGCAAGATGGATGATGTAGGTGTAAGGATAATGTACAACAAAGATTCTTGCAAGATGGTTTGAGCACCATTAGTGTTGATGAGGGGAGTTCGAATCAGAACTTTATGCGAGCTTCTAGGAAGTACTTTTATTGATGGGTGTAATAGTTTTGTTGTTCCCAAAAGTGGAGCATAAAATCTTGTAATCTCTGGTGAAAAGACTATGTTGTGTCATCAAATACTAGGACATATAGGACAAAAGGGACTTCACATACAACATGGTAATGGTATGGTAGAAGATATGTTTAATTTCTCTTTGGATTTTGATTTTTGTGAACATTATGTGTATAAGAAGTAGAATCAGGCGAGTTTATCCTCTGATGCTAAGACGGAAGAAGGAATATTAGAGCTTGTGCACAGTGATGTGTTTGGACTTATTCTGGTTCCATCACTCAGTAAATATGTGTACTATCTCTCATTCATAGGTGAATACTTTAGGAATTCTTGGATATATTTCTTCAAGAATAAATCTAAAGTCTTTGACAAGTTTAAAGAATTTAAGGCTCTGGTGGAAAATTAGATAGAGAAGTAGATTATGATGTTGAGGACAGATAATGGTGGAGAGTTTCGTAAGAAGGAATTTGAAGAGTTTTGTAAGAAGTGCGGTATAGCACATAAGAATACTATTCCATACACACCTCAACAAAATTTATGGAAAATGCAAGAAGCATGCTCAGTGGCATTGGATTAGGGAAGTGGTCCAGTGGATCAATAAAATGCTCAAAAATAAAAAGTGATATAAACAACTTGAAACTGACGCCAAAGCGAAGATAGATCTTATCGCCCTGAATCTAATGCAACTCGTTTCACTCAAACCGATATCGTATGCTCCTGATATTGTGTTTTGATCGATTTGGAAAACAACTAAACTTTTAAAAACTGTGGTTTCAGGGATCCCAGTCAGCAATCCGTGCGCTAACTAGGCAATGACTAGACAAAGTATGTGTATTTTTATCAGCCAATGGGATGAGGACAAGTGTCATTTGTTGATTGGCTTGAATTGGTGTAGTTTGATTGGTTAATGGGCTCATTGAGGTGGTCCATTCAGGAGAGGTCACATGGGCCAGTGAGAGGTCGCCACGTGGCATCCCGAGATTGGTGCAAAATTATGTTTGGGTCTCAACGGACCTCTGATGGATTTGAACGCACAACTTTCCCTCTAGTAGCAAAGCCCTGCACCGGCCCACCTAACATGTTCCTTATTAAACATTGGTGCAAGTCTTATATTTGAAGTATAGCGGTAGAGGATTCGGGGTTCGTGACCGGGGTTAACCCCGACCCCAACACATATATTATTCCCAATCCTTATGTTAAAGTCACAAACCATATGTTATAATATCGACGATAAATACAAACTTTCAAACCATATGTTATATTCCATATCCCAAATTTTCAGTGGAATGGTTTAACACCGATGGTCAACACTAACCATGTCGAATATGAATTGTTATGGACATGCAGTTAAGTTTAATGGCGGCCTAAACCACTAGCGGAAGAACCTAACCATAGTTTGACCAAGGTCCGTGCGGGGATGGCATATGGGGTTTGGTTAACATTTTTGGGAGCAAAGTTTTCAAACTAACCGGCAGGTAATGTAACTCGACCATGAGCCAACCCCACTCTGAGCAGAGTTAAGAAATCAATGTGTTGTTCAAACAACCCAGATTCGATGACACTTGTTGCGCCACTTGGCGCATTTTTATCGGCTCTTGGGGCGACTAAGGAAAATTAATGAAGCAACAAATTGCACCTGAACCGACGTGAATCTCGTCGCCACGAGGTGAATTTGTCGCTCCACATGGTCGCAAAAGTCATAAATGGTAGAACATGTTAATTTTTGGGTACCATAGGACAAGTGGTTCCCCATGGATTTGATCTTTGGCCCAGGGAAAAGTGTCCACTCTATTGTACTTCTTCTCCTAAAAGTGACTTTATAAGTGGTAAAGTTAGTATAATTTAACACTGACTTTATAAGTGATAAAGTTACATTCTAATTTTAAAGTGACTTTATTAAAGTCAATGAAGAATTAGAAAGTGAAAAAGTTACTATGGAAATAAAAGGCTAAGTGGGTCTTTATTTAAGTGGGTGAGTGATTCAATAGAAAAAGTGAAAATAATGTGCATTTATTTTCAGCGCTTGATCTAAAGCTATCTCAGCCATTGGATTTAGGTATCACTCTAAAGTCACTTAGGTTAGGGTAAAACGAGAGTAGAAGAAGAAAATATTATTCATTCCTTCATGATCATTTGAGAGAAAGAAAGAGAGAGCAAGGAGATTTTATGAGCAGGGAGGAAGTGAAGGAAAGCAGCAAACCTTGGCACGCACCCAAGGAGGCATTCACAACAAGTTTGTACATCAGCAGTTTTGGAATGCATTCCAAGACAACATTCCATATAGTAGCTATTTGTTACACATTCTAAGGAGGGACAACACAAATTTCGAGGGAAAAGACAATAAGTAGAGGCACGAAAATCAAGGCAGAGTTGGGCATGAATTTCGAGGAGGATATTCTGTTGTACATTTCCGTATAGTCTGTACTTTTCGTACGGTCGTACACTGATTTATGGGCATGAAAACCAAGGCAGGTCGTACAACATTTATTGCTGTAATTTTTGTTGTTGTTTTCTGTTTTGCTGTGCCACAATTTTTGAGGTCGAGTTTATGCACGGAAATTGAGGTAAGTTGTATTTTGTGAATGCTGGAATTTTTCTGTGTATTTCAGTTTCTCTATAAAAAAAAATTCAGAAATAAAGAAGAGCTCCCAAACTGGTTTTCCCCAAGAGTTCGAGGGGGTTTTTCTAGGGTGACATTAACAAAAAATCGTTGTGTTATTTTCTATGTGTGGCTATTACAAATTTTAGTGCATTTTCCAGCACTAGTAAAATCTCCAAATTTGTGTTTTCAGAAATAAATGTCACTTCCAGATTTTTAGTGTTTTTATCATGCTTGGATTTAACATTAAATGCATGGAGTGATAAGGGAAAACTTATAATCGAAGTGGGAATTGAAATTTTACATGGTATCAGAGCTTAGATGGCTGGAAATTGCATTTTGGGACAATAGTGTGTAAATTAGAGCAGTCTGATTTTTACACAAAAAATAGAAAACTTCTACCCAGATTTGAAATTTCAGGTTTATAGGATAGTGAATCATGTCTTTGGGATTGAGGGTTGAAGGCAGGTTAGATGGGCAGAGTAACTACGGTGCATGGAGGGAAAGAATCCAAAGTATATTTGAGGAAGCAGAGGTCTGGGGCATTATGGTACATACCACCTAGCACCCAGTAGTAGTTCCTGCTGATCTAGTACAATTAGAAGAGTTCAATAAAAAGAATGTTAAGGCCAAAAGGCTGATTTTGGATGGATTCAAAGATCATGTCATTCCTCATTTGAGAGGAAAGACTTATGCACATGAAATGTGGACTACCTTGACCGAGCTTTACCAGAGCTCAAATGAAAATCGTAAGATGGTCCTAAAGGAGAAACTGAAGGCCATAAGATGGCTAAGACTGACAGTGCTACAACATACCTTACCAAGATCACTTCAGTGAGAGATGAGTTGGACGTCGTAGGAGAGACCATTGCACCCACTGAGTTGGTGAGGATAGACTTGCATGGTCTCCCAAGACTTGGGAGAGTTTTGTAGATGGTATTGTCGCACGGGAGAACCTTCACAGATGGGAAAGGTTGTGGGATGATTTCATTCAGAATGAGATCATGAAGAATCATCTAGGGGCAGCCAAACAGGGGGAGGAGGATGAAAATGTGGCATTGTTGGCAACAGGCAAGAAAGGAAAATCAAATAAGGGAGCTTCCACTAGTGGAGGCAAAGGAAAAGGTAAAGGCAAGCAGCAGAGCAAAGAAAAGAACTATTCCAAAGTCAAATGTTGGAATTGTCAAAAGTTGGGACACTATGTTGTTGTGTGTCCAGAGAAGAAAAAAAATAAAGGGAAAGAGAAAACCATGGAAAATTTTGCATAGATAGAGGGCTTCTCAGAGAGCTTTGATTGAGAGTTTGGATTCATAGCTTGTGAGGCCTCCAATGCAGTATCACCTACGATACAGGTTTAGAGGGAGTGTGCACTCACCTTTACTTGCAGAGCATCTTCTAGTATTTGGTATGTTGACAGTGGCGCTTCTCGCCATATGGCAGGAGTTAGGGAATACTTCTCAAAGCTATCAAATAGTGATACTGATATGGAGGTAGTACTTGGTGGTGACAACATTGTTAGAGCAGTCAGTGTTGGAACATTAAAATTTTATAGGGAACCCATTTCTCCCTTGAAAGTATCAAATGTTCTATATGTGCTTGGAATGAAGAAGAACTTGATATATGTTTCAACACTTGAGGACAGAGGATATGAGGTGTTGTTAAGGAATGGAAAGGTGCTCATATATCCTAGGATAACTCCAACTAGTTTAGCTACAGTGATTGGAGTGCGCCATGCTAAGGTGAACAAGTTCTCATTCCAGCCCCTGATGGAATTGAGTAGTAGCACCAGAGATAGGACCGACAAGAGATCTAGCAGTTCAAATTTGTGTGAGATTTGGCATCGCAGGATGGGTCACATGTATCATGGGGTCTTGAGGACATTGTGAGAGATCACCACTAGTGTGCCAGATTTCAGTTCTGATCACCTTGATGTATGAAGAGGATGTGCTATGGGGAAGTTTGCAAAATTTCCTTTTCCCAACAATGACAACAGGAAGACAAGGATCCTTGACTTGATTCATTCCGATGTGAGTGGTCAGATGTCTCATGTGTCCTTGCGTGGCTTTGAGTATTATGTCTTATTCATTGATTACCACTCTAGGAAGACCTGGATCTATTTCTTGAAGACCAAGAGCAAGGTCTTCAAGCAGTTTCAAGAGTTCAAAGCTCTTGTGGAAAACCAGACATGAAGGAAGATCAAGGTACTCAGGTCAGACAATGTAGGTGAGTATACTCTTGGTGAGTTTGTGGATTTTTGTGCTGAGGCAGGCATTAAGAGGTAGTTCATTGTTCCTTACAACCCCTAGCAGAACAGGGTGTCAAAGAGGAAGAACATATCCATTGTAGGGGCTGCCAAAGCCATGCTTCATGATCAAGGGTTACCTTTATTTTTGTGGGTTGAAGCCTGCAACGCTGTTGTTTACTTGCAGAATAGGATTCCACATCGTGCCTTGGAAAATGTGACTCCTGAGAGGCTTTCACGAGGAAGAATCCTGATGTTGGGCACTTTCGTATCTGTGGGTGCCTTACGTATTCTTATGTCCCTAAGGAAAGCAGGACTAATCTAGAACCTACTGCAGACAAGGGCATCTTTGTGGGTTATAGAGAAACCTCGAAAGCCTATCGGATTTACATTCCCACGAAGATGAAAGTGGTTGTTAGGCGGGATGTAAAGTTTGAGGAGGAGAGAGATTTCAGGAGGTCACGGGAGTTGCATTATATGGAGTCACCAGACACTCAGCAACAGTTGAGTCAGTCATAGGGATCCAGTGTATAGGGTGAAGGAGGTCAGGGATCAGGAGGTACATCTATTACAGTTTCAGGTCCATAAGTGAGTAGTGGCTCTCAGAGTTAGGTGAGGGGATCTTCGGGCAGCATGCAGGCCATAGCAGTTCATAAGATCGTCCATTGATGGACAGCTCACATGGAACTTCAATTTCTACATGCACAGGTACATGTATGAGGTCAGTTGGCAGACCTTCAGGAGTTTAGGCTTCTGATGATGATGAGGATTCTTTCACTCCGGTGGAAGAAGTAGTTTAAGGGAAGAGGAAGCCCAAGTGGCTTCAAGACACCTTACGCAAGGCCACATCAGTTGCTCATCTAAAGAGACAGGTCAAAGAGAGTAAACCACCTGAGCAGTTTTGTAGTTACATGGCATTGGTAAAAAGCATTGTTGACACCGTGCCTTCTTATTATGAGGAGGCAGCCAGCTAGCAAGTCTGGAAAGAGGCCATGATGGAGGAGTATTCTTCTATCATGAAGAACGATGTTTGGGAGGTAGTGCCTAGGCCTGAAGGTAAATCAGTTGTTACTTCCAGATGGCTCTACAAGATAAAACATGTTGCAGATGGTAGCATAGAGAATTTTAAGGCTTGGTTTGGGGTGAGAGGGTTCTCACAAGTAGAGAGAGTTTACTATGAGGAGACCTTCATTCCCGTAGCTCGATATACATCTATTCGCTCCATTATATCGATTGTAGCACAAATGGGTTTGAAGATCCACCAGATGGATGTGAAGACTGCCTCTCTCAATGGCTTCATTAAGGAGGAAGTTTATATTGAGCAGCCACAGGGCTTTGAGGTGCATGGGCAGGAGACCCATGTATGCAGGTTGAAAAATGCACTCTATGGCCTGAAGCAAGCTCCTAGAGCTTGGTACTCTCGGATTGATACATACTTGCAGTAGTCGGGCTTCACTAAGACTGACACTGATTCAAACCTATACTTCATTGTGGTAGGCGAGGAGCCTCTGATTTTGGTGTTGTATGTTGATGACTTGGTCATCACTAGAGCAGAGAGACTCATTGAGAGCTGCAAGAGAGATCTTGCTTCAGAGTTTGAGATGAAGGATATCGGCTTGATGCATTATTTTTTGGGATTGGAGGTGTGGCAGTAGGAGGGGCATATCTTCCTGGGACAGGGAAAGTACACCGTGTATATTCTTAGCATATTTCACATGGAGGACTGCAAATCCATGTCTACACCTATGATAACTAACTGGAAGAAGATTCACGATTCTGATTCCGAGTTGGTGGATCCTACACTATACAGGCAGTTGATTAGATCATTGATGTATTTGGTCAACACTCGAACATATATATGTTTTGTAGTTAACATTATGAGTTAGTTCATGTGTGAGCCCAAGAGAGTGCACTGGGTGGCTGCAAAACACATTCTTCGTTACTTGCAGGGTACTGTGGATTATGGTCTGGACTATAGACAGGGTGATGGAGTGAGACTGGCAAGGTACATAGATTCAGATTGGGCAGGATGTGATTCAGATAGGAAGAGTACTTTAGGGTGTTTTTTTGGGTTGGGTTTGGCAGTTGTGTCGTGGTTTAGCCAGAAACAACATCCAGTTGCATTGAGCTCAACTAAGGTTGAGTATATGGATGCTATTTTGGCTATTTGTGAGGCCATATGGCTTCACAAGATGTTGTTTGGTCTATTTGGTCAGGCATTGAGACCTTTTGTGATTTAGTGTGATAATTAGAGTTGCATAAAACTCACAGAGAATCCAGTTTTTCATGATAGGTCAAAGCATATTGGGATTAAGTATCACTTCGTTCGAGACTATGTCCAAAAGGGAGCAGTTAAGCTTGAGTACATTTCCACAGATGAGCAGGTAGCAGACATCTTCACCAAAGCCTTACCATGGGGCAAACATGTCTACTTTAGAGACAAGATGGGAGTGGTGAGGAACACTTTCCTCGGTAAGAGGGAGTGTTAAATTTTGGGTACCAGAGGACAAGTGATTCCCCATGGTTTTGATCTTTGGCCTAGGGAAAAGTGTCCACTTTATTGTACTTCTTCTCCTATAAGTGACTTTATAAGTGGTAAAGTCAGACAAATTTAAAAGTGACTTTATAAGTGATAAAGTTACATTCTAATTTTAAAGTGACTTTATTAAAGTCAATGAAGAATTAGAAAGTGAAAAAATGGTTATGAAAATAAAAGTATAAGTGGGTCTTTATTTAAGTGGGTAAGTGATTAAATAGAAAAAGTGAAAACAATGTGCATTTATTTTCAGCCCTTGATCTAAAGCTATCTCAGCCATTGGATTTAGGGATCACTCCAAAATCACTTAGGTTAGGGTAAAATGAGAGAAGAAGAAGAAAATATTATTCATTATTTCATGATAATTTGAGAGAAAGCAAGAGAGAGGGAGGAGATTTTATGAACAGGGAAGAAGTGAAGGAGAGCAACAAACCTTGACACACATCCCGAGGAGGCATTCACAGCAAGTCCGTACATCAGCAGTTTTGGCATGCATTCTAAGACAACAGTCCATACATCAGCTATTTGGCACGCATTCCAATGAGGGCCGACACAAATTTTGAGGGAAAAGACAATAGGCAGAGGCATAGAAATTGAGGCAGAGCTGGGCATGAATTTCGAGGAGGATATTCTGCTATACATTTCTATACATCCCATACATTTCGTACAACTGTACATTGATTTTTGCGCATGAAAACCGAGGCAGGTTGTACAACATTTATTGTTGTATTTTTCTACTATTTGTTGTTTTACTGTGGCACGATTTTTGAGGTGGAGTTTATGCACAAAAATCGAGATAAGTTGTATTTTGTGAATGTTGGAATTTTTCTGTGTATTTCAGTTTCTCTGTAAAGAAATTTCAAAAATAAAGAAGAGCTCTCAAACTAGTTTTCCCCAAGAGTTGTAGGGGGTTTTTCGAGGGTCACATTGACCAAAAATCACTGTGTTATTTTCTGTGTAACTTGTTGAGCAGGCAAATCCCCTCTGCGGATAGAGGCGATCCCTCTAGCGCTAGGGTGGGTATAGTAACAAGGGAACATGCTGGACTCCTGAAACAGAGCACCAAAGTTCACGGGGCCGAGTGTTAATTTCTTCATGGGCACGAGGCCATACCTTCCTACCAGAGCCGAACCGAAATCATATGCTTTTGAAGGTCTGCTTGAGAATGAGCAACAAAGAACATGTTCTTGACATGCCAAGGGATGCAA
Source organism: Pinus albicaulis (assembly GCA_034641835.2). Taxonomy (NCBI): domain Eukaryota; kingdom Viridiplantae; phylum Streptophyta; class Pinopsida; order Pinales; family Pinaceae; genus Pinus; species Pinus albicaulis. Next base: position 183,125,786 of record CM076571.1, on the reverse strand, counting down.
TGACATTTATGGCGATGTATGAAAGTACATTGAGGTCACTGAAATGGTCCTCCAATGTTCGAGATGGGGATTTCAGGGACGGTGACAAAATACTGTGTAACAAATGCCCCCTAAAGCATGAGGTTCAAGAGAGAGGGAGGGGTGAAATGCTTTATGAGAATATGCCCAAACCAAAACACCGCCGTTAGAAGACCAACAATAACAAGTAAAACTGATGTCTATGATACATGAATATGTGGTATGGGTGCAACCATCCATAGTAGAGTACATATAACAAGATCCAAGCTATGGATGTAGCCATCTAGTGAAAAGGATCAACAAATAGACTCAGGTATGGTCGCCGCCATCCAATCAAAATATTCATGCATATAGTCATGATAAACCAAATCGTCCTGCAGCCTGGATTTTATCAGACAAAACCCAGGGTCTTGCGCTCCATCTCGACCCAAACAAGTACAAATTCAAGCATGCGAATGAATGAGCTGAAGTCGAATGTGCAAGAAAATCACCTGATTACCAACCAATGATGAAAGCTATTAACAGGTGTGAGAGAAACCACTAATAGTGACAATGGTCCTCAAGGTACATCTAGTATAATTCATGGAATGTGAACAATGAGCTCGAGTTGAACACCTGTGAAATCACTCGATCGAAGACCAATGATGAGAACCTGCCGTCGAATGCGAAGAAATTTCCATTGAGGCATGCAAGCTCTAAGGTACTAGAAGGGAGTCTCTAGATCAGCTTCCTGGATAATGAGTTGAAGTCGATAATAAGTGACCGGTCGAAGGAGGGCCATAATGTTTCCCACATCATTGACACAAGACAGAGGAATAAGATGACAGTGAATCAGGACTGTACATAGTCTCAAGGGTGAAAATTGCAGAAGGAACTTCTCTTGAACATACTGGCGACACGACTCCGGAATTTGGCAGTATTTGACATCAAGGGATCTGAGGTCATGGTGACATGGCAAAGAGCAGATGAGAGGTCAAAATGGATAACCCAAACCCATGGAGGAAAAATGACGAATGTGGGATGTCCCCAACCCAACACAAACTGAAAACAATTGTCATGTTCAAGAGTGACATACTGTCGACACGACTGAGAAGTGGTTCCATTCCCCCCCGCCATTTCTGGCAAGTACCCCAATTATTTTTGGAAACAAGCTTGAAGGGAATAGCATATGCTTATCATATAAGTTTGTCCTTTGGACAAATCCATCCTAGTACATTTTACGAGCCCTAGGAAGGAGGAACTCGGTAACGTCATGGTGACAGTTTCCGATGTCATTAGGTTTTAACGAGTCTGACAAAGGAAGAACTCAACATATTTTCATGTTTAGAGAGTTTGAAAAGAAGCGAAAAAGAAAACTCCAATAGGTCTCTTTTCATAGATTATCTCACAGATCCGAAAAGGTAGAAAACAATATTTGGGAGAACCTCTTAGCCATGTTCAACTAAGGTATTCCTTTTTCGTAAATAATTTGTCCCAACCCGAAAAAGGGGTGAACGTATACCGAGCAGACGACGTTTCACAGCCTTTAACGAGTTCAAAATGAAAAGAGTCTCGGTAATCTTTTCAATTTTTTTAGAGTCAGAAAAGAGTTGAAAGATGACTCCAAGGGGTGACTTTTTCGTGTTTTTACCGAGTCCGAAAAAGTAATAAAATACAACTCGTCACTTCATCGTCATCATATTTAGGACCTATTGCTGCACAAGAAACAAATGTGAAACCCATTTCTCGAGATAAAACAATAAAATAATCAAAAAATAAGATTTAAAACCTAATTAGGGTTTCGAAAAAGGTTATAAAATGACGTAAAATAGTAAAAACAAATTACTTTTCACCTTTTCACTTCCTTGTGAGCATTTTACCATTTTTAACTTTGAACTTGTGGAGCTGACAACATGCAATCCAGGAGGTCATTCGCGAATCTACTTTTTCTAGGTAAGAGCTCTCATCTTCTCCTGCATTTTAAACCATGTTTCATTTCCTGCATTTTAATTTTTGATGCATTTTGGGGGAAGTTTTTCATGGGTTGGTCGCAGCGGTCGACATGTGTTATGGGCACGGAGTCGCGCCAGCTCGCCTAAATTTTTAAAGGGTAGGCGCCAATCGGTGCCGCTGCTGTTTGTAAAACAACAGCGCCAAACTTCGCGGCCAATAAATGGACAAAAAATATCTTAAATAGCTTGATTTAAATGGTTCAAAAGTCAATTATGTGGCTAATGGAAGCCTCAATTATGGTTTTGCAGGAAATCAAAAGCCAAAATGTTCATTGAGTGGAAGGAACGAGAACATGAGGAGGAATATGAACAAGCCATGGAAAAAAATGCATGTATGGATGCCCTCAGAGATTATGGGCTCTTGAAATTCTTCCTAACACCGCGTCTACGAGTTCAGCGGGAACTATTACAGTATTTGATCAGTGTGTGGGACACTGATCAAGAAATATTTATGATTCATGACCAAGAGTTGGAGCTAGAATTCTATGACATACACTTCATTGGTAGATTTTCACGGAGGGGAGAGAAATTGATCCTGACAGGTACCCGACCCCTTGGTGAGAGCATGGCCATGCTAATAGACAGAGTCTGCCCAGGAGCAAAGAAAGGATCAAAGAGCGGCAAGATGGATATTCAGACAATACCTAACTTGGCACTAAGGGTAGTGCTACACACTGTAACTCGGGCCGCTGGATATCAGGCCCCTCATGAAGCTACAAAGTCACAACTTTAACTTGCCTTGGATTGCATGGCTCCAACCATTTACAACTGGGCAGAAGCCGTAACAATCAACTTGAAGCGTCAGCTAACAAAGTGCAAGAATGGAAAGCTAAAACAATTTGGATACAGGTCCATCTTAATACCGCTCATCCTATAATGGTTATCGATATTCCAACGCCATGAGGTAATAGTACCTACACCACCATCACGAGAGTCACGGATGGTCCGTTGGGTGGAGTTGATGCCTCGATTAGGAGGCGGTCAACATATGTCATGGAAGCCGAAATTCTTCGACTGCATCCGTTGAAAAATCATCGTCGTAGAGGAATGGTCGTACACCGGCACCAATTTCATGGGTGATCCGGACCTTCCACTTCCGGAAGGAGAGGACTGGGATGAAGCTTTGGGTAAAAACTCATTTTTTGATTTTGATGAGTATTATGATTTTTTTGTTGTTTATATATGTTTTGATATTTATCCATGCATTGCAGATGTTGGCCCAGAGAGACCTGCAAGGATGTCCCCCATAGCACAGAGGGTCCCACGCGATTTCGAGGCGGCCCCTCAAGGTGAGGGAAGCGAGGAATAAGAGATCACGCGCAACTCGGAGGGACTCACAAGCGGGATCCCAGATTACGTGCGATTCGAGGATGTTCCTTGTGCGCATCAAAGGCACACTACATGGGTGTCTAACCGCATCCACTGTTTACTGAGGCTGGTCGTGCATGCAATGACATGCTGTCATGATCACCATGTTGATTAGACGCCTAGGTTTTATTTCTGCATATTTTTGAGAGACATGGTGTCTCGGGATGTAACCAAAACACACATATTTTTTGAACTTATGATGCACGTGGATGCAAACAATATATATATATATATATATATATATATATATATATATATATATATATATATATATATATATATATATATATATGCCTATTTTCCTATCTTAATCTTGCTATGTGATGATGATGCTTTTACAAATTTCGTAAATGTCTATCTAATACCATATTGGCTACTGCATCAGTTAACACATTCATTCTTTTAGGAATATGTTGATATGTGATATAGTCAAAATTCCTTTCTAATAAATGAACACAAAAATACAACCTTAAAATCTGAGGATTTCTAACATAGTAATGCCCATCGAGATGGAGAACAACAAGTTGAGATTCTAGGTTCACAATTAATTCATGAATGTAGAGAGCAATGGCTTCGGTTAAAAGTCGATTGTTTGCATCCGCGTGCATCGTAAGTTCAAAAAATATGTGTGTTTTGGTTACATCCCGAGACACCATGTCTCTAAAAAATATGCAGAAATAAAACCTAAGCGTGTAATCAACATGGTGATCATGATAGCATGTCACTGCACGCATGACCCGCCTCAGTAAACGGTGGATGCGGTTAGACACCCGTGCAGTGTGCCTCTGATATGTTCCTCGTGCGTATCAGAGGCACATTACAAGGATGTCTAACTGCATCCACTGTTTACTGAGGCGGGTCATGCGTGAAATGACATGCTATCATGATCACCATGCTGATTAGATGCCTAGGTTTTATTTCTGCATATTTTTGTGAGACATGGTGTCTCGGGATGTAACCAAAACACACATATTTTTTGAACTTACGATGCACATGGATGCAAACAAACGATATATATATATATATATATATATATATATATATATATATGCTTATTTTCTTGTCTAAATCTTACTATGTGATGATGATGCTCTTACAATTTTGGCAAATGTCTATCTAATACCATATTGGCTACTGGATTAGTTAACGCATTCATTCTTCTAGGAATATGTTGATATGTGATATAATCAAAATTCCTTTCTAATAAACGAACACATAAATACAACCTTAAAATCTGAGGATTTCTAACAGAGTAATGCCCATCGAGCTGGAGAACAACAACTGAGAGTCCAAGTTCACAATTAATTCATGAATATCGAGAGCAATGGCTTCGGTTAAGAGTTCAATGACTGCACTGTATTCAACGACATTGTTGGTTGTTCATCCTATACAAATACCTTGAAGGCATATCGACTTACCATTACGATCATAAATGACTTAGGTTGCGGAAGACAGATTCCGGGTACTGCAGGAGGCACCATCCGTGAAACCAACATAAGGAGTGACGAACATCTGCACAGTAAGAAACGACATAATAAGCATTAAAAACTTCTTGCAAAGAACACCAAGCCAAAAAATGTACAAAAATTAAAAACACACTTATGCACAAAAGGACATGCACGAGAAACTCATGCATAGTATTTTTGAGGTACAACCCATTTCTGGGCTGATTCAAAGGATAGCCTTCATATTCAATTAGCTCATAGGCCCCGCTCTGCAAAACGCGCTTAATGATATAAGGCCCATGCCACATGGGTTCGAATTTGCCTGCCCCCAGCTTATCATGAGCTTGGTCATACAAGAGGACTAGGTCTCCTTCTATAAAGGTACGAGGGGAAACTGTCTGATCAAAGTGAGCTTTGACCCACTTTTTTTGTGCTTCTATGACTAGAGTAGCAAATATAGAAGACGTTATTCCTCTGACGAGGTATTAGGCAGTAATTCAACAGTTATCTTGAGAGAAGGGACTTCGCATTCAATCGGAAGGGTAGCTTCTAGACCATAAACAAGCTGCAATGGAGTGAATCCGGTTGCATCCTTCATCGAGGTTCGTAAGCCTAGAGAGCTGAAAAAACATGAGATGCCAGTTGGACTTGTTCATCCAAATCGTACACTGAAGCATAGTGACTAGAACCTTGTTCACAACTTCAACTTGGCCATTGGCCTGGGGGTAGCACGACGTTGAGCTGTCGTGACGCAGAACCAACTTAGTAGTCAATTTAGGCATCATATAATGGCAAAAATGAGAGCCATGATCAGTGACAATGGCTTGAGGGACACTAAACCTGGTAATCACATGACTGAAAAGAAATTATGCAGCCATCTTACCGTCAGTGGTGAGTGTAGGCATTGCTTCGGCCCATTTAGTGAAGTAGTCCACGACTACAATAATATAAGCATGCCCCCCCAATAAGTGAGGATTACACATCATAAAATCGATGCCCCACTTCACAAAGGGACCAACGGTAATGACGAGATGGAGGTGAGCGGGTGGCGCACACATCTTGTGCTGGTAAATCTGACAGTAGTGACATTTACGGACGTCGACAATACAATCTTTGAAAATGGTAGGGCAGAAATATCCAGCACGAAGAATTTTTTGAGCGGTAGCATACCCAGACATGTGACCGCCACATGTGCCAGAATGGTAGCCATTGGGGACTTTTTTAGCTTCCTCGAGGGTTAAACATCGGTGGAGAATGGTATCAGCTCTGATGCAGTATAAAGTATCTCCGACTATGCGATAAGGTTGCAAATGATGACAGATACGTCGACGAGCATCTTTCATCAACTCAGACTGGAAGGTGGAATTCTGGAGATAAAAAATGATATCACCGTATCATGGATTAAGGGTGCTAATCAGAAAAAGAGTGTCGCCTGGAATTCGTTCCTCAGAACTAGAGGGAATAGAGGCACGAGGTAAAGAGCAGATCAAATTAGCAAAAACCAATGACTTCTTCGATTTGGCAGTAGTGAATTCCAAACCAAACTCTTGGAGGATAACAATCCACTTCGAGTATTTGCCCTCTAGCAATTGTTGAGTCAATATATATGTCATGGGGTTGCAATCAGAAATCACAGTTATTGTGTGAAGTAAAATTTAATGGTGAAAATGTTGGACAGCTTGAACAATAGCCAATGCCAATATCTCGACATGTGCGTGACGTGTTTCGGTATCAAGAAGATTGCGTCTCAAATAATAAATGACGTGCTCATCACTGTCGTCGTCGTCCTGTACCAGAACCATGGAAATAGTGTTAAATGCGACAGCCAAATAGAGGGAATAGTCGCAATGATAATTGGGTGGACCCAAAAGAGGAGCATTGATAAGCAATGTCTTCAGTGCGTTGAAATATTTTTGGGCAATATCATCCCAGAAGAACGGGACATCTTGCTTAAGAAATCACATGAATCCTTTGGCTACTTTAGCATAGTTCGGTATAAAATGGCGTAGGAAATTAGATTTCCCATGCAAAATATGCAACTGATGTAAAGAGGAAGGGGAAGGGATATTAACAATAGCTTCGACTTTAAGAGGGTTGAGACGAATTCCGTCTTTAGAAACGATAAACCCAAGGAGTCTACCAGAATCGATGCAGAAGACACATTTATGTGGATTGAGCCAAATGTTGTAGCGTCTACAATGAAGAAAGATTTGGCGGAGGTAATTTGGGTGGTCCTTACGCTTAGAATAATGAGACAGAAGGTCATCCAGGTAAGGTTGAACAATGTGCTTAATATCATGGAAAGCGTATGAAATTGCTTGTTGGAAAGTGGCACCAGCATTCTTAAGGCCAAAAGGGAGCTTCTTGTATGTGAAGGTGCCCCATGGACAGATGAAGGCGCTCTTGTGCTGATCATCCAGTAGAATATTAATCTGGTTGTAACCAGAGAATCCGTCCATAAGGGAAAAGATCTCACTCCCAACACATTCGTCAATGATCTGGTCGATGAAACGAGTGGGATAGTTATCCTTAGGACAAGCATGGTTGATGTCGTAGTAATCCACATAGACTTGAATAGTACCCTGCTTTTATCCTCTAGAATGATGTTAGAGACCCAATTTGTCGAGGGGATCGGATAAATGAAGCCAACTTTGATAAGTTTTTCAACTTCTCCCTTGATGGCAACTACCTTTCTAGGATGCACGGGATGAAGACATTGGCGAACAGGCTTCACGTCAAGATAAGTTTTGATCTCGTGCACAATGATACTCGGATCAATGCCGGGAATTTTTTCGTAGGACCAAGCGAAAATGTCTCGAAACTCTCAGAAGAGACTAGTATAGACCTAGATCTCATCAGGAGAACATGTCACCCCAATGTGGATGTTCTCGACAACCCTCGGTTTAACGAAGATGTCAATAGGCATCGTTTGCATAATGTTCCCCATGTTACCTTCCGCAAAAAATTCATGTGTCAAGATGGGCGTTTGAAGTGGATGGGAAAAAGCTTGGGAAGCGAATTTATCAAGACAAGTAGACATGGCCTCAAGGCCAGGCATAAAGGAGGAACGATGATGAATATCATCCAAGGGAGGATCCTTGAGAGACATGGTTTCCATGATGGCCTCATCAGTGGGAAATATCTCATTCAAGGGATCAGGAAAATCCGAAGCACTGAGCCAAGGGGATTGAGATTACGTGCCAATAGACACACTCAAAGGAGTATGATCAGAGGGAGGAGAAGCCAAAGGCGAGATAACTTCACAATAATCAATTTCTATTGGCCTTAATGGCATCGTGTCACCAAATGAATCAACCAACAGGCGAAGGGATGATCCACGGATCATAAGATGTGGAGATCATGTCGACCTGAGCAGTGTTGGGCGGAGGAAGAGAAAAATACCCATAGGGTGAGATCTCTGAAAATTCCCGGCCCTATGCTCTCATAAGGCGTAGGAATATGATCTACATATGAAACGTTGCTATCGGAGGAGGTGGAAGTGAAAAAGGATAACTGATCGACAGTGATGATCTTTCCTTCGTGCGGAAATCAAAGAACACAAAAGAGAGTATATGAGACGCATAGCATGGCGTAAGTCCAACTGTGACCGAGGATAAGATTATAATTGAGCTTGGTGTCAATGAATTCAACCTCAACATTAACCATATTTCCTTCCAACGCTATAGGTAAACTGGTGAGAGCAACAAGAGGGCGAGATTCCCTTCCGTCGAAAGCTTCTAAAGTGTTTGGAGACTGATTAAGGGCTGGAGAACCAATGGCTTTCCAACATGAAACTAATATGATGCAAGTAGATGCACCTTTGTCCATGAATGCTCAATGTATATTCTTACCATTAATCCCAACTTGGAGAATCAGTGCAAGTTGGTGTGGGAGATGCGGAACAAAATTTTCCAAATCAAAAGTGATAAGGCTGGAATCGGCGGGGTCAACCCCTCCAATAATAGATAGCAAAGCCTTCTGTTGTGACAGATAGCTCTGAAGTAATTCCAACGCAGACATAGCGGATGGCACTTGAGCCAAATCCTCAACAATACTGTAATGCTGAGAGGCACGGGCGTTTGGGTTATAGGAAGACTTACAGAGTACGCTTTTATAAGGTGGTCGTACAACAGGCTCAGGACTAGGACTTTCAATGTGAAGAGGGCCAGAAGCAGGCAGGGGAGGAGGACCATCTGCGATCTCTTTCCTTGTTGGCTAACGTGGTTTGGTATAATCTTTCGATATGGTAGAAATAGGTATCGGTGCGACACCATTCATCATGAAAACCTAAGAGCCAAAAGGGGCAGAGGACTGAGGTTGCTCGACCATTTGAGTTTGCTACGATGGGAATGGTTCTTTAAGAACAAACGGAGTGCCTTTAGTGCCTTTGAGAAATCGATTAACCTCGGCCCGTCGTGGACAGTCCTTGGTGTAATGCTCGTCGTCACAAATCAGACAAGGGTACTTCAGTTTACGTTTTGAACCGTCATCAACATTAGGTTTTGGAGAATCCTGTTTTGGGGTATCAAATTTGGCCTTAACTTTACCATTTTTCTTACTTTTGGAAGCTTTATCCACTGGAGTGGACTGGACGGAATTCACTTCCGTGGTATTACCAGGATTCAGAGGTGGCTGAGAAGCAGTATCAGTGGAAGAAGTAGGTTTTTTCTTCGCAATATTTGGAGAAGACTCACGAGAAGTATGAGACACAAAACCAATGATACCGTCGACAGATGCCATCGCTGGTAATTTAGTAGTTCCATGTAGCGGAGCATAGGGCAAGAGTTCATAAAGCATGCTAGATTGAGAGTACACGAGATCGAGGTAATGGGCACGAGTGATGGCTTGTTCCTCAGTAACACATGCCCCCATAGCGTTGTACTTAGCAATCAGACTGATAAAAGAAGTAGTGAACCAATTAGTCAGAAGTTGATCAAGAATCTCAAACTTGATCAAATGACGATGCTGCCTCCATTCATGAATATGATCGAGATATGAGTAGCCTGATCCTGTTTCAAGGATTCTAGGAGGTGCGTCCCAGTTTCATAACGAACTGGTAACTGAAAGTGCATGAGAAATGCCATGGCTAGAGAGTTAAAACCTTGAAAGATGCCGCAGGGAGTTGAATGTACCACTTTGCAGCGACACCAGTGAGAGTCCTTTGAAAAAGATGTAGTCGAATTGAATCGTCAACCCAAGAGTTAGAGGACCACCAAAGATGGTATGCCATAGCATGTGGTTGGGGGTCTTCTCCGGACTTGGGACAATCGCCAGGGATCTTGGTAGGAACTAGGGGCCAATATGGATTATGAAGGATGGGATCATTTGTCAACTTCGACACATCGGGTATTTCCAGTGTAGAAAGGAAGAGAAATTGCGGATTGAAAGGAATTGCAAACCTTTGATAGAGACAAGTATTGGGATTCCAACCATGTTGGGAGAAATTCTGACCCGATATGTTTTGTCTCGAAAGATTTTTTCCATAGGGGTTATAATTTTGATAATTCTTCCTACACACCGGTTGAGGACTAGGATACTGATTCTAAGCAAACCACTGAGGTCCTTCTTGAGAAACATATGGATTTTGTTGAGGAATGTAAGCAGTGCCTTGGGGCGGAGCTTGTACCGTCGAAGATTGACCTTGAGGAATAAAAGGTGGGCCCTGAGGCTGCACAGGATGCCCCTGGGGTGCAAGTTGACCTGGATACTAGGGTTGGACAGGCTGTCCCTTGGGTGTAGGTTGCCCTGGATGTTGAGGTTGGACAGACTGTCCCTGGGGTGCAGGTTGACCTAGATGTTGAGATCCACTAGGCTGCCCCTGAGGTATAGGTTGGCTTGATGGTTGAGACGATTCAGGTTTCCCTTGAAGACCAGGTTGGCCTAGATGAACAGTGGAGGGTTGACCTTGTTGTACAAAAGTTGGGCCTTGCTAAACGTAATCCTGGTTCTGTTGCACAAAATATTGTCCCTGAGGTGGATAGGTTTTCCCCTGAGGAGTATAAGGTGCTCCTTGCTGAACATAAGGTTGACCAACAAGACCATAGGGTTGTCCCTGAAAGGGTTGTCCTTTTGGACCATAGGGTTGTCTCTGTAGGTACGTAAACTGGTTGGGGTAAACCGGTATCTGTGGCATTTGAATATACAACGAGCCTTGTGGGTGAGGCCCATAGTGATCGATGTGATTTCCATGCTCATCATAGTAATGCGGAGGATTGATGGGAGCTTGAATCTGTTGAGAACCCTGGGGGAAGTAATTATGTTTTTGAATGGCCATCATATACTGGTGGTACTTCAAACCTCCAGGAATAGGATTAGAGGATATAGGTGCACTACCAGTAGGTTGATGGACTCCTGATACGTGAGGCTGTGATCCACTCACAACGGGTCCAACAGGTATCGCAGAAGCAATAGGAAGCGTCCCATGAACAACAGAAGATGGTGGTAATTATGGAATCACACTAATGGATGGTGCAGATGAAACCACACAAACAGTGGGCTGGGTTGGGACAGATGTAACAATCGTCGAAACAATGGGAGTCAAAGGGGATGGACCCGACACAAATGACCCTTTTGAAGGAGCTGATGTTCCCGACCATATCGGATTCTGATACAAAGACGTAGCACCAGAAATCATCTGACTCAATGAATGATAACTAGCCAGGAGAGATTAGGGCTGTGAGGAAGGTTGTCCCGAGACATAAGGAAAATTCTCCGGAGGGAACTGATATTCTCACGTAGAAACATAAGTCTCTTCACTACTAATAAGATTCATGGTATCCATGTCAGATGAAGACATGTTGTCGGTGAAAAGGCGATGAGCAGTGGAAAGTAAAGCACGTGTTAATAGTGATTTAGGCGGTTGCGAGGGATCTTCCCTCAAAAATCCCTAAGCGTCCGGAGGTTGCCAATTGATATCAAATGGTTCCTTGGGAGGAGATCGAGTGGTAAGAGGTTGAACAATTGGAATAATTGAATGCCAATAGCCTAGAGTCCTACCAGACTGAGATGTCTCCAAAGAAACTTCGGGGGAAGGTTCTTCACTACGAGGTAATGAATGAGACGAAAAAACTGGTGGTTCTGCCACCATGACTTTGTCTAAAAAACAGGAGAGAAAAGAGATGATCAATTCGAGGCTTTAAGACCAATCACTAAGGAATTACTTATGAACAAGCCAAGAAAATAACTTTAATGGGCGTGTGATCGTGAGTAATTAATTTTATGACACTAAAACAAAACTCTGCCTTTTCATATTTTAAGAGGCAAGAAAAGAGAAAAAGGTGACTCTAGTCACTTTCAGTTTGGACGAGCTTGAAAGGACAAGTGTTCGATGATATTTTAAAATTTTAGAGAGTCACGGAAAGATAAAAATGACTACTCGGGAAATCTAAGCAAGAGGGTGTACCAAGCTCCCGTGAACTGCAATATACACCTTGGTGATCAAATGAAAGAGAAATGACGAAGGACTTAACGTATGTGCAGACGGTCTCCTCGAATGTTGTGTTCGGTGTATCACTGTTACAGGGAGGTAGACTCGACTTCATATGGATAAAGGATTACAACCTATGAGGGTCTCCCTTCATATACTCGACAGTACGGGAAGCACAAGTCCGTGCTAGCGCTATCTAATGCCGGATGGTGAATGAAAACTACTAGGTTTAACGACGCTAGAACATGTCACTAGCCTAGAATTCTAAATGTAAGCGTTAAGTTTCAATGCTTCCTTACGTTGATTAAGTTCATTTTAAAGTTTATCTTGAAATTATGTTTCAGTTTCAAGGCCTTACTGAGTGTAATCTCAAATCTCTAATGCACAACTACATGAGAAATAATATCATTCCAATTCGATGAACAACTAGCTAAGAGAGGGATAGAAGTTCACAACAAAGCAGCAATCAATCAAATGCAAGAAGGACTTTCCTAATGCTACTTAGCACAACCACAGCAAAAAATGAAAGGATTTTCTCTTGTTGTTCACTTTTTTAATGAGAAAGCTACTAATGCAAAAGAATACTTTTCATTTTCAAATAGAGAGAAAGAATGAAAATTTTGTTATTTTATATGAATGAGAAGTAATAATGCACTGTTACACTAAAAGGACAAAATGAACACTAGTTTTGAGTAACTCGAATGAGATGATCAAAACATGAAGAGACCAATCCAAAAACAAATATAAAACACACTCAAAACTAGACATGCATTCCTTTACGCAGAAAGAGGACTTTCAAAGCGACTCAATGAGAAATGTGATATATGCTCAGGGTGACAGATGGAAGGTCAAACGGACATGAAGATGACAGTTCGACAAACCAACAACACATAGAATCGAAAGAAAAGACCAAGCATCAGTCAACAAGCTAAAAAGATGAAAGACTAAACTGACTCAAACATAACTCAGAAGCCCAATGAACATGTGGCCAAACAAGCAATCAAAGGCACCTAGAAACCCTAGGATGAGAAGCCACACTGATTAGATGAGAAATAATTATAACTTAAAAGAACGAGACAGGGAAGTCAACAACAATCAAAGTCCACTAATCCAGAAAGGAAAAGCCAACCTAGAGGGTAAGATGCATTGGAAGAATCATGAAAGTGGCTTAAATCCAGACCTATATGATTCAGCGCCTATTCAGCTGCAATCTACGCTGAACAGGGGAAATCGCACCTATAAAATAGGCAACCCGCGCCAATCGGCGCGACTGTGATGAAAACAACAACCCCGAGTAAGGAAACCCAAGTAAAGAGAAAAGGCAGCTGAGAAAATACCAAGCTTATCACCATGAGAATAGTTAAGATGGATTAAAACAGTTAGATAAGCAAAACAAAGCAGAGAAATGGCAATACGACCAAATTCAGAGAGACAAGCAAAATTGCAAAATGAATCAACGAGAGACGATGGACACACTGATTCCCAATATGGTCGCCAAATTGTTGAGCAGGAAAATCCCCTCTGTGGACAGAGGCGATCCCTCTGGCCCTAGGGTGGGTCTAGCAACAAGGGAATATGCTGGACTCCTGAATTCCTAGCTTATAAATGAAATATAGACCGGAACAGATACCCTACCTCGGTCCAACGCTTTTGTCATCACATGCGAGAGTGCTCCTCAGATCTTTGTCTTCACGCCTTGCGCTCCATGTTGGTGACGATGTTCACGCGTCTGCACAAAGATCAAACAAAGGATGACAACATAGAAGCATATACATTCATCTAATCCTATTTAGCTTGTCAATGAGAGCTAAACACTTTGCATATAAATGGAAATAAAGTTGGAACCAGAAATCAGTCATGTATTATTAATAGAGAAAAAGAAGTTTACAACCTTCTGCCTTGACATTGCAGATCTCCTTCGACGGGTTCAGTTGGGCGAGTCTCAAGAATTCGTTCGGCATTCAACTCGATGAGGCAATAACCTTAAACTCTCTCTCAACAATGGGTTCTTCTCTGCTTTCTTCAACACACCGGCTATACTAATGACTGTTCAACTAGCTAAATAAATGTGAGGAGGAAGAATTTATAAGAGAGGAGGAGGTGGTTTGGGATCCCACATAAGGTGGAGGAGATGTCTATCCCATTGGGGACTTGAAAAATTGTAGGAAATAACAAGCCAAAGGGAGGAACTCGACATGATTCAGTTGAACAAACCATGATGACTCTACTCACGAAGTTGTTAAGCATGGAAGCTACATTTCTATTTTAAAAAACTTTCCAAAAGCAGCTCGATGTGGGTGGCCTTCTGAGACAGAGTGCCAAAGGGTGCGAGGCCCAGTGTTAATTTCTTCATGGGCGTGAGGCCATACTTGCCTACTAGCGTCGACCCAAAATCATATGATTTTGAAGGTCTACTTGAGGAATGAGCAACAGAGAACATGTTCTTGACATGCCAAGGGATGCAATGACATTTATGGAAATGTATGACAATACACAGAGGTCACTGAAATGGTCCTCCAATGTTCGGGATGGGTATTGCAGGGACGGTGAAAAAATATTGTGTAACAGTGGTTGTTATAATTTTTCTGTGCATTTTCCAGCAGTAGTAAAATCTCTAAATTTGTGTTTTCAGAAATAAATGTCATTTCCAGATTTTAGTGTTTTTATCATGCTTGGATTTAACATTAAATGCATGGAGTGATAAGGGAAAACTGATAATTGAAGTGGGGACTAAAATTTTATAGAACAATTAGCATGTGGGTGTGAATTGGAGGAAAATTAGCAGGAAAACTTCTCTAGAGCTTAACTCATTCAATTTTCGACCTTTTTTAGTGTAGAAAGAGCCCATCTAGAGTTTTTTTTATTGTTTTAGAGCCATTGGAGACATTTTTTTTGCATTCTGAGCACTGTAGCTTGAAGTAAACACATATTTTTTTAGCATAATGAAAAAGGCCCAACATTATAAGCTGGACCACGAGATGTAGCCCAAGAGGGGTGAACTCCTTCATCATTTGTTGTCTTGTGTATGCTGTTATGGTATTGATGTCTTCATTATTTTATGCAAAATTGAGTTTAAATTCATGTTTATGTGTGAATGTAATTGACATAATTGTCTAAAAACCCTAAACATTTCACTTGCATTTTTCATAAAAAAACTCTCAAGTTTACATATACATATCAGTTTGGTATCGAAGATTTGATTGTTTAGTTGTTTTGAGTTTAATTTTGTTGCAAGTGTTTTTGATGCTTACAAAGTTGAAGCTCAAAAGAGGAGAAGGAAAGCTTGTGGTAACAAGTCTTAGAGTTAGGTCAAGGAGAGAAAATTTGCCACAATCTCCAAAGCTAGTTTCACCTCAAGTTTCACCAAAAGCCTCACCAATCATGGCACATGAAGGAGAGCCTGACAATATGTCAAAGGATGAGAAGTGTTTCAGAAAGGAATTCTTTGACATGACAGAAATGGTGAAATTTATATAAGAAGAGAGGAATACAAGGTTGCAAGGTGAGAGCTCCAATTCTTCAAACGAAGATGGAGATAAACTTCCAAAAGGAGATGGAGGAGATGGGGACAAGCCTCCAAAAGGGAATGGAGGGAATGCTGATAAACCACCTTTAAATACACCTTTCTCTTCACCCCCATCCTCACCTCCGTCTTCACCATTGTCATCTTCTACATCAACCCCTTTACAAACATCTCAACATTCTCCAAAGGGACATGGTAAAACTCCACTTTTGAAACTTGACATAAAGTTTGAATTTCCTATGTATAATGGAGAGGTAAATGCTAAGAAATTAGATAATTGGATTTGTCAACTTGAATTGTATTACAGGATACAAAGGATTAAGGATGACGAGACCAAGATTTATCTTGCTTCATTAATGTTGGAAAGTGCAACACTCATTTGGTGGGAAGCCAAAACTCAAGAAGACATGAAGAAACATGGTAAGGTTTTATCTTCTTGGAATGATTTTGTTGCTGCATTAAGAAGACAATATTATCTATTAGCATAAATGCAGAAGGCTATAATGGATTGGCAAAACTTTAGACACTTAAAGGGTCAAAGTGTACAAAGTTACACCCAAGATTTTATAAGGAGAGCATTGATCTTGGGTGTAGATTTATCGTCTCAAGAAACTTTACTCAAATACATTGGAGGTTTACATAGCTACTTGAGAAAAACTATTCTCATGTTTAATCCTACAAGTTTAGATGAGGTTTGTGTAGAGGAAACACATCTAGGAGCAAGAAGGAAAACTGTTCCACAAGAGGGCAACAAAAATCCATTTAAGGGTGGAGACAAAGGAAAGGGTAAATTCAAAGGAAAAGGGAATAAAAATGTTTCCATCAAGAAAGAGGGAGAAAAATTAACAAGTAAGCATTATTCAAAGGAAGGTCATGATTAATATCATTGTTGGAAACTTCATCCTGAGTTGAGACCCAAAAAATTTAACAACAAAGGAAAGAAAAAGACGACTGCAACTACACAACATGATTTAGGATCCAATTCGGGAGCTGAAACAAAGGTCACAATTATAGAATTGAAAGGTAAGGAATCCATTGCTAGCACTAGTTCTTCAAATATCCACAATGAAACTCAAAATGAAAAATAAAGAATAGATCTTTTCCATATTAGAGTTATCTCAAAACATGAAAAAATTGATACTCTATTTGACAGTGTCTCACAAGCAAATCTCATTTCTGAAAACATTGTCAAAAACTTGAATTTGGAAACCATTCCTCATCCTAAACCTTATCCTTTATGTTGGGTGTGTGATAATGCAAAGTTGCAAGTAACTAGGAAATGCAAACTGAAATTCGCCATTACTGCAAACTTCATTGATGAGGTAGAAGTTGATGTAGTGCCATTAGACATATGTGGTATCGTTTTGGGAAGCCCATACCTTTATGACAAGAGAGATATCTTTCATCGCCATGAAAACAAGTATAATTTGTTTAAATATTGTATTGAGTACATTGTTAGATCCCATCGCAAGAAACTAAACCTTTCACTTGTGAATGTTGGACAAATGAAGAGACTTGTTAACTCTAGCAATAACTTTGTACTTTTGATGATCAAACCCAAGAATGATGTTGAGAATGAAGCATTTCAAGGTTGTGATTCAAAGTTGAAATTTGATTTCATTGCGGTTGTTAACCAATATGATGAGATGTTTCAAGAGCCTTAAGGGATTTCCTCCTAAAAGAGGAATCCAACATGAAATCCAATTGTAGCAAGATTGTCCTCTTCCTAACATTGGCATGTATAGGACGTTAGTGATGGAAAATGGAGAAATTAAAAAACAAATCCAAGAGTTTCTTGATAAGGGGATCATTCGGCCAACTACATCGCCATGTGGTTCACCTATTGTTTTAGTTCCAAAGAAGGATGGAACATAGCGCATGTGTATGGACTTCTGTGCATTAAACAAGATAACAATAAAGAACTATTACCCTCTTCCTAGAATTGATGATTTACTTGATCAATTGAAAGATATTGTGTATTTCACTAAGTTAGAATTAAGGAGTGGCTATCATAAGATTAGGATCACTGAAGGAGACATATGGAAAACAACATTCAAAACAAAGCAAGGTTTTTTTGAATGGTTGGTTATGCCCTCTAGGCTTTGTAATGCTCCTGCTACCTTCATGCGTGTAATGAATGATGTTTTAAGGATTTTTCTAGATGAATTTGTGATAGTTTACTTAGATGACATATTAATTTTTAGCAAGTCTTGTGAAGAACATGTCGTGCATGTCAAGCAAGTGTTAGATGTCTTGAATAAAGAACAATTGTTTTTAAATATGTCAAAATGTGAATTCGGAAAAACTTATTTATTCAACTTGGGTCATATTGTTGAAGGACGTGAATTGAAAATAGATCTCTCCAAGGTTGATGCCATTTTGAATTGGCCAAAGCCCAAAACAGTGACAAAGGTTATAAGTTTGTTGGGAGCAACCCAATATTGGAGAAAGTTTATTTCTAACTTTTCTTCCATTGCAACTCCATTGCATGCATTGACAAGTGTGAAGCAAATTTTCCAGTGGTATGCAAACAACAAAAACATTTGATGCATCGAAAGAAAGTATCAGTTCAACTCTTGTACTTTCACTTCCTGACTTGAGACAATCATTTGAGATACAAACTGATGCAAGTGACTATGCCATGGGCATAGTCTTGATGCAACATGGTAAACCCATCTGTTTTCATTCAGAAAAATTTAATGGTGCAATGATTAACTATCCTACATATGACAAGGAATTGTATGCATTAGTGCAAAGTGTGAAAAAGTGGAAACATTACCTGATGGGTAAGGAAACAATCATTCACACAGATCATCAACAATTGCTATACTTGAAATCACAAATAAAGCTGCAACAACCGAGGCACTTCAGATGGATGGGTTTTCTCGATATCTATAACAATGTTGTTGATATGCTTTCTAGACCAATTGGTAGTGCATCCATTATTCTTAAGCATAATGATGTCATGCATGAGAGATATGTTGAGAAATAAGCTTTAGATAATGATTTCAAAGATGTATATGTGACTTTTTGTCAAGGTAACCAAGTAGAGGAATTGGATTATCATGTGCATGATAGCTTGTTATATAATCTTGGTAAGCTTTGTATTCCACAGGGAGAGAGTGTCAACATCATAAGGGAAGCACCTACTTCTCTTATTGCTGGTCATTTCGATGTAGGTAAGATAATGGCACAATTACAGAGTTATTGTTACTGGCCTCATATGCTTGAAAATGTGTCAGGATTTGTAAGAGGATGTTCAGTATGTGCCGTTAGTAAGCGTGGCAATAGAAATTTGGGATTGTATACACCACTTCCAGTACCTTCCCATCCATGGGAGAGTGTTTCTATGGATTTTGTAGGAGGTATAGCTATGTCTAGGAGAGGTTATGATTATATTTATGTAGTTGTGGATAGGTTCATTAAAATGTGTATTTTGATGCCTTGTAAAAAGTAGGTTACAATTGAACAAAGCTAAATTATTCTTTCAGAATGTATGGGTACATTTTGGGTTGCCCACATCCATTGTTAGTGATCGAGATTCTCGCTTTGTCGGGAACTTTTGGTCGAGATTGTGGGCACTCAAGGACACCAAATTGAAAAAGATTACAACATTCCATCCACAAACATATGACAAAACAAAGGTGGTGAACAAAATGGTGTTACATCTTCTTCGAGGATATTGCAACAAGCATCCTAAGTTGTGGGATGAACATTTTCACTATATTCATCATGCTTACAACTGGGCCAAGCATTCATCGACTCAAACATTGCCATTTGAGGCATGCTTGGGATACTTGCCCAAATCTCCTTTAGATTTTATATTTGGGAAGGATGTTGCTATTAATGGACATAGTGACATAGAAAAGGCCAAAATATTCATTGAACATGTTCAATTGGTACATCAAACAGTTCAACAACAATTGGAGAAGAGTAAAGTCAAGTACAAGATAAGACATGATAAGCATATTGTGAATCATCGTTTCTAAGTTAGTGATGAAGTTTGGCTTAACATTAGTAAAGAGAGACTCCAAGGAGAAGCTAGAAAGCTGAAACCAATTCGATATGGTCCATTTAGAATTTTGGAAAAGATTGGTAATAATGCTTTCATGTTGGATTTTCCTTCATATATGCAAATTTATGTAGTTGTTAATGTTGAGAATTTAAGGTTGTATGATCCTCCTTTGATTGAAGATCATGGAGAGAATGTTCATATTCCTTCAATTGAAGATTTATCTCCTGAATATATTGAATAATTGTAGAAAGACACCATCCTTGACAGGAAAACAAGAACTTCAAAACGAGGGAACGTGGAGTACCTTCATGTGGTGCTCAAAGGAACAAATCCAAGTAAAATCCTAATGGATTGACATTGGAATGGTGAGTGATCTGAATCTTGGGGGGAGGCCCCCAAGATCTAATAAGTTGAAATGGATTCAGATCAATCAGGTAATTTTGCCCTCATCTGTTTGTTGATTGAAAGTAATGTTTTTGGGTCCAAATGCTTCCAGTGGGGAGGAATGATCCAATGGATCAATAAAATGCTCAAAATTCAAATTGCTTGAAACAAATCGAAATTGACTCCAAAGTGAATATCTCGTCACCTTGAATCAAATGCAACTTGTTTCACTCAAAATCGATATTGTATGCTCCCGATATCGCGTTATGATCGATTTGGAAAACAACTAAAATTTTAAAAAATGTGGTTGCAGGGATGCCCAGTCAGCAGTCTTCACGCTCACTGGGTAATGTCTAGAAGGGTATGTGTATTTTTACTAGCCAATGGAATGTGGACAAATGTCATTTGTTGACTGCTTCAAATTGGTGTAGTTTGATTTGTTTATGGGCTCATTGAGGTGGTCCAATCAGGAGAGGCCACGTGGTCCAGTGGGAGGCTGCCACGTGGCCTCCCGAGATTGGTGCAAAATTTTGTTTAGGTCTCAGTCGACCTCCGAAAGATTCGAATGCATAACCTTCCATCCAAAAACAAATCCCTCCACCGGCTCACATAACGTGTTCCTTATTAAACATTGGTGCACGACTTATATTTGAAGTATAATGGTAGAAGGTTCAAGGGTCGAGACCAGGGTTAACCTTGGACCCCGGTCCACCTAACCACGCTACGTGGTAGGCAAACAGGGCCTGGGGTTAACCCCGGCCCCAACACATATATTATGGCAAAAACTCATGTTAAAGTCACAAACCATATGTTATAACACATACGGTCAATACAAATTTTCAAACCATATGTTATATTCCATATCCCAAAGTTTCTGCGGGATGGCTTAACGTTGACGGTCAACACTAACCATGTTGAATGTGAACGACTATGGACATGCGGTTAAGTTTAATGGCGGCCTAAACAACCGACGAAAGAACGTAGCCACAGTCTGACCAAGATCCGAGCAGGGTTGGCATATGAGGTTGGTTAACATTTTTGGGAGGGAAGTTTTCAAACTAACCGATAGGTAATATAACCTGACCATGATCCAACCCCAGTCCGAGCAGAGTTAAGAAATTAGCAGGTTGTTCAAACAACCCAGATCCGATGACACTTGTTGAGCCACTTGGAATATTTTTATCGGCTCGTGGGGTGACAGGCATTTTAATGAAGTGACAAATTTCACTTATAATTTATGTGAATATCGCTGGCGTGAGAGGAATTTTTCGCTTCACGTGGCCGCAAAAGTCAGAAATCGTAGAACAGTTAGCAAGTGGGTGCGAATTGGAGGATAGTTACCAGGAAAATTTCTCTGGAGCATAACTCAGTCAATTTTTGACCTTTTTGAGTGCAAAAAGAACCCAACTATAGTTTTTTTGACTATTCTGGAACCATTGGAGACATTGTTTTTGCATTATAATCACTTTGAATTGATGTAAACACATATTTTTTAGCATAATGAAAGAGGCCTAACATTGGAAGCTAGACCAGGAGATGTATCCCAGGAGGGGTGAACTCCTTCATCATTTGTTGTCTTGTGTATGCTGTTATGGTACTGATGTCTTCATTATTTTCTACAAAACTAAGTTTAAAATCATTTTTACGTGTTAATGTAAATGACATAATTGTATAAAAATACTAACATTTCACTTGCAATTTTAATAAAAAGCTCTCAAGTTTACATATACAGATCAGGAAGGAATTCTAAGTAGAGGTAGTGGATACCACTTGTTACCTGTTTAATAGATCACCTTCATTAACGTTGGGGGATAAGACTCCACATGAGCTATGGACTGGTAAGAAACCTTCTCTCTCACATCTCTGGGTATTTGGCTATGATGCATGTCTACATGTTCCAAAGAGAAAATAACCAAGTTGGATAATAAATCTGAAAGGTGTATCTTTATTGGGTATAAAGATGGTTTACAAGGTTACAAGCTTTGGAATCAATAAAAAAAGAGGGTAATGTACAATCGACATGTGGTATTTAGAGAATTGAAGGATGCCATGGAACAGGGAGTCCTAATAAGGGAAAAGGAACCAGAAAAATTTGAGTTTGGTCTAAAGGATGAAGATTTAGATTCCATAGAAGAATAGGAATTAGAAAAAGAAGAACCTCACACTTCAATTTTGAGGACATCCATTTGGGAAAGAAGGTAACGAGAGAGGTGTAGTAAATCTGATTTCTGTTCAATTATTTATTTATCTATTACTAATGATGATATTAGAATTTTCAAGGAGGTAGTGGATTTAAAGGGTGGAAAACTCTGGAAGAAGGCCATGGTTGGAGAAATGGCGGCTTTAGACAAAAATAAGGCTTGGGAATTGGTGGAGTCTTCAATTGGAAGGAAATCAATTGGTAGCAAATGGGTGTCTAAGAAAAAATGAGTGCAAAGGGAAAATTGGAGAAATACAAAGCTCAGTTAGTATTAAAAGGTTATTACCAGGTGATGGGAATTGATTTTGGTGATATTTTTTCTTTCATTTTCGATTTAGCTTCTATTATATTACTTTTATCTATTTTTGTTTTTTTTAAGTATAACATATGGATGTGAAGACAACATTCCCACATGGGTATCTGGAAGAAGGGATCTACATGAAGCAATTGAAAGGCTTTGCAATGAAGGGTAAGAAAGACCTAGTGTGCATGTTAAATAAGACTTTGTATGGGTTAAAGCAATCACCAAGGGTGTGGTATCAAATTTTTGATACCACACCCTTGGTGATTGATTTAACCCATACAAAGTCTTAATAACTTCACGAGGAATTGAGACAACCGAGACCTTTTGTGTATTATAAATTAGTTGTTATCATGTTATTTATCTAGTCTTGTATGTGGATGATGTTTTGTTGATTGGAAAGGATAGATAAATTATCCAGGTTGTGAAGACCCAATTTGTTAGAAAATAGGAAAGGCATAAATAATTCCTTATCTTGATAACTACTTGCGATTTCTTAGAGATCTTATTAGCTTTTTTTATGCCTTTTTTCATGTTCTTATCATCAAGTAACTATAAAAAATGAATATATGAATATCACAACAACAAGTGACACAATATGTAGGATCTTAGCCAAGGCTAAAAACCCTCTTCTAGGGGAAAACCCAAAAATTCTCTTCTCTTCCTTTAGAACCAAATCAAATGAGACAACCAAGACCTTTTAACCAAGAAAAAGACTTCCTCCAATCCACCAAGTCAGCCTCCCAAGATGATTATCCAAACTCCAAATGTCAACTTAAGTCAATTTGTTTCAATCTTGCATCAAGCTTAGCTTTTGACCCTCCTGCATCAAGAATTTTGGACCTACCACAAACCTGCAACTTCAACCCTCCTTCCTGCAACCAAGAAACTCACACATGTGGCAGAAAAGAGAGAATTTCGTCTTTCTTTGTTAGAAAAAATGATCCGTCCTTATTTGATTTAGAGTCTTCTTCCTTTCTAGGTATTTTCACTTCTTTCTTCCTCTTGCAATTCCAGATCTGTTGGGTATGTGTTATATTATTTCCACGATTAGTCACACATGCGAGGGGGCGATAGTCCCCCCTGTACATTTCTCTGGGCACAGCAGCGGGCGGGCAACGCCTTGGGAAAATTTGTTTGGACCCAATTTTCAGCGGGAGGACCCACCCATGGTTTTGTGCATGGGTTTTCACATGGTTTTGGGGCATGATGGTTTTCGGACCTTGGTATTTTGTAGATCCGATCAAGGGAACTACGGTTATGTTCCAATCCAGGGTTAATGAATTGGGGTTTATGAATGCTTCGTCACGTATATATATGTGTTGTAACACTAAAATAAATATAATGAAAAATCAAGCTAGTAGTCACGATTTGGGATACAAGGGAAAATCTCTGTGTATATCTGTTTTATGTTTTATGCTTTTGCTATTGTTTATTTTCTGTTTTTAAGTTTCATTTGCAGATAATTTCTGTAAAGGGTCAAAACCTACAATATCGAAACTTTATTGAGTGAGTGATCAAATGAGGTAGAGTAACACTTATATATATAGCCTTTTGTGTGGTTGAATTCCCTTAATGAGGCTAACTTGAATGAAGGGCATGCTGACTTGGTGGAGGAGGCACATCTTCAATCTTTGTTAACATTCTATCCAGTCACCTCATAGGGCAACCTCCATTCAATGTATCACTTCCCTCTTTAAGAGGCTCCCTTCCACTCAAGGCATTAAGATACATATGGATAGTGGGTCGAGCCTCAATTTTAAATCAATATGTAATCAAAGGACCACCCACACTTCACGAAGGCCTCAACAGCTTACCTAGTCTAAACCTCGCACCAATAATCAATGAAGATTATCCCAATTCCAACAGTGCATCGCCTCCTCCAAACAACGACATAACACATCATCCACCTTTTCCCCCAATGCTTCTTCTATGCAACCCTCCATCTTAAGCTTCCTCCATTCAACCTCAAATGTTAGAATAAACTGGTCCAAATATAGTAAACTGTGAGACGCATCGTTCATTGCCTATTTCCGTTTTCTGTATCTTATATTTGCCTATATTATACATCTTTCTCTCCAAATGATCTCCAATTATGAAGTATATTTATTTTCTCCACATGCTTTTGATTAGATTCACATTCTTTCTTTTTGCATTTTGTTTTTATCGAAGTTGCTTCAACGCTCCCACTTTGAATTGACATCATTATACCCAACAATCCTTTGGCCTATCTTAATGGTCACTTTTTGGAATTAATAATATTATTTTCTCTTATATAAAGTTTTAGGGTTAAACGTTAAATACACTACAAGTGGTATCAAAGATGTTTCTAGGGCAAAAAGTTGGAGAAATTTTCTCTTTGTTAATTTTTAACAAAAATAAGACAACGACAACATTCAGGTCGATTTATGAATCTTTCTATGAGAATTTGGAGCAGTGTTGCACGATCCTCCCCCCCCCCCCCAAGATGGTCATCCCGATTTGGGATTCAGGGGAAAATCTCTGTGCATATTTGTTTTATGTTTTATGCTCTCGCTATTTGTTAATTGATGTTTTAAGATTCGTTTGTAGATAATTTCTATATAGGGTTAAAACCTACATTTGGTATTAGAGTTGTTTCGGTTTCAAGGGGATGCCTTTGCTACTGAGGGGTTTTTTCTCGGGCCTGTGGTAGACCCTTTTAGTGGGAGATCTGCGGGATCGATTCTTGCGGTGAAAGAAGATGGCGAGCATCTATTCCTTGAGAAGTAATCTATGAATGAAACATAGTACACATGAGACTTACCCAGTGATGGAACCGACAAAGGTCCAAACACATCACTGTGCACAAGCTCTAATATCTTGTTTGCCCTCTTGGCACCAAAAGTAAAACTCACCCGATTCTGCTTCCCATATACAAAATGTTCACAAAAATCGAAATCCATAGAGCTATTAGACATACCTTCTACCATACCATTTCCATGCAGTATCCGAAGGCCCTTCTCTCCAATATGTCCAAGCCTTTGATGCCATAGCATGGTCTTTTCTCCAGAGACCGCTAGGCTTTCCCCTCCACTTTCGGGAACCACAAAAGCTTGTTACACTCATCAATAACGGTGCTACCACGAGAAGCACTGTACGAGTTCCAATCAAACTCCCCGCATTAACTCTACCGTGCTCCTTTTGAACCATCTTACGGGTATCTTTCTCGAACACTGTTTTTACACATCATCCATCTTGCTTACAGAAATCAGATATCTGGCCAATGTAGGAATGTGCAGAACACCAGGAAGTGTTCTAATCCTTCCACCTTACATCTTCAGCTTGACGTTTCCACGTCTGACGATTTTGGCCTTCCTATCATCACGTAAGAAGACATCACCTCCATCATATTTCTCATACTCACAGAACCACTCCCTATGGGGAGTGAAGTGAAAGGATGCACCCGAGTCAATCAACCATGACTCATGATCTACATGTGTATTTGAAGAAGAAGCCAAATACACATCCCCACCTTCATCCGAGGTGGTTTTTGCCTCTACAGAAGGAGAATCATTAGATCCCTTTCCTTTCTCACGAGCTTTATATATGCAGTCCTTTTTGTAGTGCCCTTCCTTTCCGCATTTCCAGCACACCTTTACAAACTTTCCAGGAGATGTAGATCTCCCTCTAGATTTAGATCTCCCACTCAAAACCTTATTCTTGTTTCTGTTATGGGTCCTTCCTCCTACAAATAAGGCATCTCCATTCCGACCTTCCCTATTTCTCCATCTCATTTCCTCCGACAGAAAGGCTGAGACAATGCCATCAAAATTCAAGGTAGTTTTATTTCTACCTATTGCAATAACCAGACTGCCCCACGAGGCTGGTAGAGAACACAACAAACTGATGCACTTATCTTCATCTGAGATTTTAATATCAACAGATGATAGCTGACTTACCACAGTATTGAAGGCATTCAGATTCTCTATCACCAAGTTACTGTCCTTCATCCTCAGGTTATACAGATTTTTCTGCAAGAACAATTTATTCACTAGAGACTTAGATTGGTACAAATTCCCAAGTTTGTCCCACAGATTCTTCACCGTAGATTCCCCAGATACATTCAACAATACCGAATCTGAGACACACACCTGTATTGTACTCTTTGCCTTCCGATCCAACTTTTTCCAGTCTTCATCTGACATTGCTGTTGGTTTAGTACCTGGATCTACCGCGATCCACTGGTCTTTATCCACCGGTAGATCCTCCATCTTGAGATTCCACAACTCAAAAATCTAACCATTAAATTTCTCAATCTCTATATTTCCACTGCTCGCCATCTTCTTTCACCGCATGAATCGATCTCGCAGATCTCCCACTGAACAGGGTCTACCACAGGCCCGAGCAAAAACCCCTCAACAGCAAAGGTGTCCCCTTGAAGCCGAAACAACTCTGATACCAAATGTAGGTTTTAACCCTGTACAAAAATTATCTACAAACGAATCTTAAAACATAAACTAAACAATAGCGAGAGCATAAAACATAAAACGGGCTTCACAGAAGGTACTTCTCAGTCTTGATAAAGATGAAACTGAAATTTTCAATACTTATTAACTTTTACGTGTACTAACATATATACATGCCAAAGCATACATAAACCCCAATCCATTAACCCTGTATTAGAACATAACCATAGTTTCCTTGACCGGATCTACAAAATACGAGGGGCCGAAAACCATCATGCCCCAAAACCATGTGCAAACCCATGCACAAAACCATGGGCGGGTTCGCCCACCGAAATATAGGGTCCAATTTTTTTTTCCCGGGGTGCTGCCCCGAACCCCAAACAAGGGGGGCTGCCGCCCCCCCTGTGACCCCTTGCGCATGACTATTCGTGGAAAGAATATAACACATACCAAACATTCTCCCACTTGTTGTTTTTTTTCCGTAGGGGGCCACAAGAGAGCTTAGTCATTAGCCCAGCTCTGCAACACCCATTGTTTATCTACACCAAGAGAACTTCTGAGTGCTCACAGACTTCGTCAATGCATCTGAAACATTCTTCAAAGTGTCCACCTTTACCAGCAACACCCTTTTGTCCTCAACCATATTTCTCACAAAGTGATATTGAACATCAATGTGCTTTGTTTTTGAATGATAAGCAGGGTTCTTAGCCAAGAAAATTGCACTTTGGCTATCACAGTATATCCTTATAGCTTGCTGCACCAACCCCATACTTGAACACAATCTCTGCAACCAAAATGCTTCCTTGCTTGCATGAGTGGCTGCTATGTATTCTGCCTCTGTAGTTGAAAGAGCCACTACAGACTATCTTTTACTCATCCAACTGACTGCGCCTCCAAATAGGCTAAACACATACCCACTTGTAGATCTTATTTGGTCCAGATCTCCAGCCCAGTCTGCATCAACAAAACCAAGAATGTCCAACACTCTTTCCAATCCTGGTATTCCCTGGTAGCACAATCCATAATCACTAGTGCCATACAAACATCTGAAAACCCGCTTCACTGCTGTCCAATGCATCTTCCCTGGGTTTGACATAAACCTGCTCAATACTCCCACTGCATGTGCAATGTCTGGTCTAGTACAAACCATTGCATACATCAGGCTACCCACTGCGCTTGCATATGGAACACGGGACATATCCTCCTCTTCTTCTTGTGTCTTGGGACACTGTTCAACATACAACTTTACACCTACTGGCATCAGAACATTCATCGGTTTACTATCCTGCATATTGAACCTCTGCAATAGAGTCTCAACATATTTCCTCTGGTTTAACCAGAGCTTCCTCTTTGCCTGATCTCTCTTAATTTCCATGCCCAAAATATAGTTTGCAGCACCAAGATCCTTCATGTCGAATTTGGAGAACAATTGGGTCTTCAAATCTTGGATAATTTATTTGTCATTTCCAATCAACAACATATCATCCACATACAAGACCAAATAAATAACACTGTCACCAATTAATTTAAAATAAACATAGTGATCCTCATTGCTTCTGGTGAAGCTAAGTCCCCATATATAGGTATCAAATTTCTAATACCACATCCTTGGTGACTGTTTTAACCCATACAGAGAATTCTTTAACTTACATACTAGTTCTTTCTTTCCCTTCACTATAAAGCCTTCAGGTTGTTTCATGTAGATCTCCTCTTCCAAATCCCCGTGAAGAAATGCTTTCTTCACATCCATCTGTTCTACGTCAAAATCAAATGCCGCAGCAACAGATAAAAGTAATATAATATAAGTAACTTTAGCAACCTTCCAGCCAGAAACTCCACCAGATCCCATGCCTCATTTTTATGCAAGGATGCCATTTCATCAACCATGGCCTCCTTCCAGAGTTTTCCATCCTCTGAATCTACTACCTCCCTGATGGTTTTGGGATCATCATTAGTTATAGTTAAAGAAAAATTTGAATAGAAAGCAGATGGACTATACCTTTTTGGTTGTCTTCTTTCCCGAACTGATCTTCTCACAGCTGGAGTTTGTGGCTCTTCCTCTTTTGAGTCTTCTTCTGTTGTAGAGTCTGATTCATCCTCCTTTAGCTCAAACTCTCCTTTGGTAGGAATTCGTGTTTAACAAAATCTTTCACCTCTCTAAACACCACATCTCGACTATACACAACCTTCCTTGTTTCTGGGTTCCAAAGCTTGTAACCCTTTAAACCATCCTTATACCCAATAACGATGCACCTTTAAGATTTATTATCCAACTTGGTCCTTTTCTCCTTTGGAACATGTACATATGCATCACATCCAAATACCCTCAGATGTGAAAGAGAGGGTTTCTTACCAGTCCATACCTCATGTGGAGTCTTATCCTCCAACGCTGATGAAGGTGATTTGTTAACCAAGTAACATGCAGTCTCCATTGCCTCTGCCCATAATTCTTGTCCTAACTCGGTACCACTAAGCATGCTTCTTGCCTTTTCCATCAGCATTCTGTTCATTCTTTCTGCAACTCTTTTTTGCTGAGGTGTGTATGGAGTAGTATTTTGTCATGCTATACCACACTTCTAACAGAACTCTTCAAATTCCTTCTTGAAGAACTCCCCACTATTATCTTTCCTCAACACCTTTATCTTCTTCTCTCTCTGGTTTTCCACCAGAGCCTTAAATTCTTTAAATCCGTCAAAGACTTCAAATTTCTTTCTCAAGAAATATATCCATGTATTCCTTGAAAAGTCATCTATGAATGAAACGTAGTACATAGGCTTACCCAGTGATGGAACTGACACAGGTCCAAAAACATCACTGTGCACAAGCTCTAATATCTTGTTCGCCCTCTTAGCACTAGAAGAAAAACTCACCCGATTCTGCTTCCCATATACACAATGTTCACAGAAATCGAAATCCATAGAGCTATTAGACATACCTTCTACCACACCATTTCCATGTAGTATCCGAAGGCCCTTCTCTCCAATATGTCCAAGCCTTTGATGCCATAGCATGGTCTTTTCTCCAGAGACTGCTAGGCTTTCCGCTCCACTTTAGGGAACCATAGAACTGTTGCACCCATCAATAACATTGCTGCCCTGAAGCTTGTACAAAGTTCCAATCCGAACTCGCCGCATTAATACCAGTGTAACCCGAACCATCTTACATGTATCTTTCCCGAACACTGTTTTTACACCTGCATCATCCATCTTGCTTAAAGAAATAAGATTTCTGGCCAATGCAGAAATTTGCAGAACACCAGGAAGTGTTCTAATCCTTCCACCTTGCATCTTCATCTTGACTTCTCCACGTCCGTCGATTTTGGCCTTCCTATCATCACCTAAGAAGACATCACCGCCATCATATTTCTGATACTCGGAGAACCACTCCCTATGGGGAGTGCAGTGAAAGGATGCACCTGAGTCAATCAACCATGATTCATGATCTACATGTGTATTTGAAGAAGAAGCCAAATACACATCCCCACCTTCATGCAAGGTGGTTTTTTCCTCTGCAGAAGGAGCATCATCAGATCCCTTTCCTTTCTCATGAGCTTTAGATCTGCAGTCCTTTTTGTAGTGCCCTTCCTTTCCGCATTTCCAGCACACCTTTACAAACTTTCCAGGAGATTTAGATCTCCCTCTAGATTTAGATATCCCACTCGAAAACTTATTCTTGTTTTTGTTCTGGGACCTTCCTCGTACAAATAAGGCATCTCCATTCCGACCTTCCATATCTCATTTCCTCCAACAGCAAGGCTGAGACAATGTCATCAAAATTCAAGGTAGTTGTATTGCTACCTATTGCAATAACCAAACTGTCCCACGAGTATGGTATATAACAAAACAAACTTATGCACTTATCTTCATCTGAGATTTCAATATCAACAGATGACAGCTGACTTACCACAGTATTGAAGGCGTTTAGATGCTCTGTCACCGGGCCTCCATCCTTCATCCTTAGGTTATACAAATTTTTCTGTAGGAACAATTTATTCACTAGAGACTTATATTGGTACAAAACCCCAAGTTTGTCCCACAAATTATTCACCGTAGTTTCCACAGATACATTCATGTATGCGAGAGAACAGAACTGCTTAGGTATTGTGCTCTTTACCTTGAATCCAACCTTTTTTCCGGTCTTCATCGACATTTTCCATTGGTTTAGTAAGCTTGGATCTATTGCGATCAACGGAGTCTTAATCCTTTTCTTGAATCCTCCATCTTGAGCTTCCACAACTCAAAATCTGACCATTAAATTTCTCAATCTCTATCTTTCCACTTGCTCGCCATCTTCTTTCACACTTAAGAATCAATCAGCGAATCCCCGAACGGGGACCACACCACGGGTAGAAAAACCCATCGGCGGCAAAGGCGTCCTATGAGGCAAACATTATTTGGAAATTTCAAATGCGAGTTTGCTCTGTACAAAAATTATCTACAAACGAATCTTAAAACATAAATTAAACAATAGCGAGAGCATAAAACATAAAACATATATACACAGAGAATTTCCCATGGATCCCAAATCGGGATGACCAACTTGATATTTCATTATATTCCTTTTAGTGTTACAACACATATACATACATGTTGAAGCATACATAAACCCCAATCCATTAACCCTAGATTAGAACATAACCGTAGTTCCCTTGACCGGATCTACAAAATACCAGGGGCTGAAAACCATCATACCCCAAAACCATGTGCAAACCCATGCACAAAACCATGGGCGGGTTCGCCCACTGAAAAATAGGGTGCAATTTTTTTTTCCTGGGGTGCTATCCCGGATCCCAAACAGGGGGGGTTGCCGCCCCCCCTGTGACCCCCCTACTGCGCCCGGTGTAACTTACAAGGAGTGCTATCGCCCACCCTGTGACCCCCCGCGGGTGACTAGTCATGGAAAGAATATAACACATACCCAACATTCTCCCACTTGTTGTTTTCTTTCCGCAGGTGGCCACAGGAGAGCTTAGTCATTAGCCCAGCTCTGCAACACCCATTGTTTGTCTACACCAATATAACTTCTGAGTGCTCACAGACTTCGTTAATGCATCTACAACATTCTTCAAAGTTTCCACCTTTACCAGCAACACCCTTTTATCCTTAACCATATTTCTCACAAAGTGATATTGAACATCAATGTGCTTTGTTTTTGAATGATAAGTAGGGTTCTTAGCCAATAAAATTGCACTTTTGCTATCACAGTCTATCCTTATAGCTTGCTGCATGAACCCCATACTTGAACACAATCTCTACAACCAAACTGCTTCCCTGCATGCATGAGTGGCTTCTATGTATTCTGCCTCTGTAGTTGAAAGAGCCACTACGGACTGTATTTTACTCATCCAATTGACCGCACCTCCAAATAGGCTAAACACATACCCACTTGTAGATCTTCTTTGGTCTAGATCTCTAGCCCAGTCTGCATCAACAAAACCACGAATGTCCAACACTCTTTCCAATCTTGGTCTTCCCTGGTAGCACAAGCCATAATCACTAGTGCCACACAAATATCTGAAAACCCGCTTCACTGTTGTCCAATGCTCCTTCCCTAGGTTTGACATAAACCTGCTCAATACTCCCACTGGATGTGCAATGTCTAGTGTAGTACAGACCATTGCATACATCAGGCTACCCACTGCACTTGCATATGGAACACGGGACATATCCTCCTCCTCTTCTTGTGTCTTGGGACACTGTTCAACAGACAACTTTACACCTATTGGAATCAGAACATTCACCAGTTTACTATCCTGCATATTGAACCTCTGCAATATAGTCTCGACATATTTCCCCTGGTTTAACCAGAGCTTCCTCTTTGATCGATCTCTCTTAATTTCCATGCCCAAAATATAGTTTGCAGCACCAAGATCCTTCATGTCGAATTTGGAGAACAGTTGGGTCTTCAAGTCTTGGATAATTTCTTTGTCATTTCCAATCAACAACATATCATCCACATACAAGACCAAATAAATAACACGGTCACCAATTAATTTAAAATAAACATAGTGATCCTCCTTGCTTCTGGTGAAGCCAAGTCCCCGTATATAGGTATCAAATTTCCGATACCACATCCTTGGTGACTGTTTTAACCCATACAGAGACTTCTTCAACCTGCATACTAGTTCTTTCTTACCCTTCACCATAAAGCCTTCAGGTTGCTTCATGTAGATCTCCTCTTCTAGATCCTTGTGAAGAAATGTTGTCTTCACATCCATCTGTTCTATCTCAAAATCAAATGCAGCAGCAACAGATAAAAGTAATCTAATAGAAGTAACTTTGGCAACAAGAGAAAAAATATCACCAAAATCAATTCCCGGCACCTGGGAATAACTTTTCGCTACCAACCGAGCTTTGTATTTCTCCACCTTGCCTTCTATATTCATCTTCTTCTTAAACACCCATTTGCTCCCAATGGGCTTCCTTCCAGCCGGCAACTCCACCAGATCCCATGCATCGTTTTTGTGCAAGGATGCCATTTCATCAACCATGGCCTCCTTCCAGAGTTTTCCATCCTCTGAATCTATTGCCTCCCTGACAGTTCTGGGTTCATCATCAGTTATAGTTAAGGCAAAACTTGAACAGAAAGCAGATGGACTATACCTTTCTGGTTGCCTTCTTTCCCGAACTGATCTTCTCAAAGCTGGAGTTTGTGGCTCTTCGTCTTCTGAGTCTTCTTCTGTTGTAGAGTCGGATTCATCCTCCTTTAGCTCAAACTCTATCTTCTCAGGTTCCTTTGGTAGGACTTCATGTTTAACAACATCTTTCACTTCTCTAAACACCACATCTCGGCTGTACACAACCTTCCTTGTTTCTGGGTTCCAAAGCTTCTAACCCTTTAAACCATCCTTATACCCAATAAAGATGCACCTTTCAGATTTATTATCCAACTTGGTCCTTTTCTCCTTTGGAACATGTACATATGCATCACATCAAAATACCCTTAGATGTGAAATAGAGGGTTTCTTACCAGTCCATACCTCATGTGGGGTCTTATCCTCCAACGCTGATGAAGGTGATCTGTTAACTAAGTAACATGCAGTCTCCACTGCCTCTGCCCAGAATTCTTGTCCTAACCCGGTACCACTGAGCATGCTTCTTGCCGTTTCCATCAGTGTTCTATTCATTCTTTCTGCAACTCCATTTTGCTGAGGTGTGTATGGAGTAGTCTTCTGTCGTGCTATACCACACTTCTTACAGAAATCTTCAAATTCATTCTTGCAGAACTCCCCACCATTATACATCCTAGCACATATCTTATTCTATGCGTTTTCACCCAGAGCACTCTGTTCACTAGAAGCATCCAGACTTGATTTCTTCCTGGTAATATATCCATGTATTCCTTGAGGAAGTCATCCTATGAATGAAACATAGTACATGGACACCGGTGATGGAACCGACACAGGTCCAAACACATCACTGTGCACAAGCTCTAATATCTTGTTTGCCCTCTTAGCACAGGAAAGAAAACTCACCCGATTCTGCTTCCCATATACACAATGTTCACAGAAATCGAAATCTAGAGAGCTATTAGACATACCTTCTACCATACCATTTCCATGCGGTATCGCAAGGCCCTTCTCTCCAATATGTCCAAACCTTTGATGCCATAACATGGTCTTTTCTCCAGAGACCGCTAGGCTTTCCACTCTACTTCCGGGAACCACAGAACTGTTGCGCCCATCAATCACAGTGCTGCCTTGAAGCTTGTACAATGTTCTAATCCAGTGCTCCCCGAACCATCTTATGGGTATATTTCTTGAACACTGTTTTTACACTTGCATCATCCATCTTACTTACAGAAATCAGATTTCTGGCCAATGCAGGAATGTGCAGAACACTTATCTTCATTTGAGATTTTAATGTCAATAGATGACAACTGACTTACCACAATATTGAAGGTGTTTAGATGCTTTGTCACTGAGTCTCCATCCTTCATCCTCAGGTTATACAAATTTTTCCACAGGAACAATTTATTCACTAGAGACTTACATTGGTACAAAGTCCCAAGTTTGTCCCACAAATTATTTGCTGTAGCTTCCCCAGATACATTCAACAATACCGAAAGTGAGACACACAACTGTATTGTGCTCTTTGCCTTCAGATCCAACTTTTTCCAGTCTTCATCTGACATTGCCGTTGGTTTAGTACCTGGATCTACTGCGATCCACTGGTCTTTATCCACCAGCAGATCCTCCATCATCCTCCATCTTGAGCTTCCACAACTCAAAAATCCGACCATTAAATTTCTCAACTTATCTCTCCACCGCTGCTACCTCTTCACTCTCAAGTACCACCCGTTAGCGTCAAATCTACCTTAGGCTGAAATAAGGTAAAACTCAAGGCTACATCAAACCACGCTCAGCCTCGTAGCTAGCCCTACGAGGACAGGAGAGGGCTCTCTCCGGGTCTATCTCGACAAATGTTTTCAGAGGGGCTGAGATGACTTATAATGAACAATGAGTACTGATTTTAGGCTAGTAAAGAGATAGGAATGTTTGATTTTGATTTTTGGGTTTTCGTTGGAGAAATGGGAAAAAACAATTTTGGGTCCGGGGATAAGGTCAGATCTTTGCAGATTTCGAGTTGGGGCGAGGTAGGCAATAGTCTTAATGCTTTTGATTGGATATATGGATAGATCAGAACGAAAGGGAGCTGAAAAGGGCAAGGATGAACATGGATCCTTCTCAAACAGGCGAAAACATGTAAAATTAAATGAATTCAAAGGCGGAGCACTGTGAACAATGGATTCAACCTCATCTACTCATTCATTTAATTTAAGAAGCATAAGTGAGAAATGGCATACATCAAACATGAAATAACTTACAATAAACTGAGAGAAAACACCATCAAGAACTGAAAGCCACAAGAATCCCAACAGGTGTTGCAAAACCTCTGATCTTTCCTTAGCCAAAATATGAAAAATATGTACAATGTGTGCCAAAGTTTCCCAAGAGTCCAACCTGTAGAATGTCTCAGAAATTACAATATATAGATCACTCTAACCCCTCCCCACACCTCTAGGGGTCGAAATCCTCCTTCTAGGAGCTGTTCCAACAAATTCTAATCAAGGAGCTAAAATCTAGGCAGCTAACAACTTGCCTCTAAAAGAGTGGAAACTGATTCATTTACATGATTTTCACTTTTTTGAGAGTGAATCTTCTAGAATAGGTAAAAATGAGCCAAATTTACATGTCAACCATCAATTTACATCATTAAAACCCAAAAATTTCATCCACAAGCAAAACTGGTCCCAACTGGCCGAAATTCTGAGCTGGAAGTTGAAAATTCAGCCAAAAATCTATGTGGGTAGCGCGCCTGAGCTGTATGGGTAGCGCGCCTTTCAGCCTGATTTTGAGGCACTTCCCGGCATCCAAATTGAGCTCATGATAGCTCGTTGGAAAGCTCTGGATGTTGGCTATCCAACCCAAGTGGAATTTACCAATTTGGAGTCACCAGTTCTTCTCCAAACTTCATTCTCCCAGAAGTATCAAGCAGTAAAAAAGGTGGCAAACAAGGGTTTTCTTGCTGTGTGCTTTTGTTTTTTAATCATCCAATCAAGGAAATTGAAGAAGATTTGCCTCGAGGATGCATAATTTACCATGAAAATCCAAAAATGCAGAGATTTCCTTCAAGAAGTGTCCTAAAAAAGTGGAGCTTTGTGCTGTACCCTTTTTGTTGATTTCCAGCAATTTTTTAATGATATTCACCAAGGATTTATTTGAATATTCCGCCAAGCCATTCCCTTGTGGATGGTAGGCAGTCGAATGTCCCAAGTTGATATTGTACTTATAGCAAAATTCAACCATTCTCTTAGACTTGAAGGCCGCTGCATTATCTGTGATTATTTTACTAGGACACCCAAAACGTGACAGAATATTGTTTTCAAGAAAAGAGATAATTACCGCATCCGTGGCCTGTCGAGTGGGAATCGCCTCGATCCATTTTTTGAAGTAGTCCGTAGCTGTCAATATCCATCTATGCTATCCGGAAGATGCTGGGTGGATTTCCCCGATAAAATCCAATCCCCACTGCTGGAATGGTGCACTAGCTTCGATTGGTTTGAGAGGCAAAGGCTGTAGTTTCTGCTTCCCTTCGAAAATTTGACACTCATGACAATTCTTAACAGCCTTAAATACATCAGAAAACAAAGAAGGCCAATAATACCCTGCCCTTAGAATCTTATTCGCTGTGGTCTTCCAAAACAAATGGCCTCCGCAGTCACCTTTGTGAAAGTCCTCCAAAACTTTTTGAGCTTCCTCCTCTACCAAACAATTCAACAACACTCCCCCAGGGTCTTTCCAATACAATGCAGAATTCAATATACAAAATTTTGCAGCTCTCAATTTCAATGTTCTACTCTTATTTCTAGGCATCCCGAGGGGTGGAGAAAAATTCTGAAGCACGTATAAAATGTCATCATACCAAGGGGAAGAAACAAAAATATCAGAAACTTGAATTGACGTACTTTCCTCATCTTCATCGGACATGGTAGCGATCAAATTTATATCTAGAGCATGCAGATTTGTTTCAACCATGAGCTTGGCGAGTACTTTTCCTTTGATCAGCTTGGTTGGTTTAATCTCCACATCGTATTCTAACAACGCAGCGATCCACTTACCCCGTCTTCCCTCTGGATCTGCCTATACCAAAACATCTTTAACCGCTGCGTTAGGAACGTATGCTATAATGTGGGAATGCAGTATATACACACGGAAATCTTTCAAGGCCTTTACAAGCGCAAGTGCTTGTTTCTCAATAATATTGTACTTCAATGCTCCGTCCCTTATAACCCGACTGAAAAAGGCAATGGGCTTCTCAACTCCATCCCTTTTTTGCATTAAAACAGCTGCCAATGTGTGCTCAGAAGCAAAAAAAAACAAAATGAAATCTTGTGTGTAGTCCGGGCTGATTAAGATAGGGGCTGAAGAAAGAGCTATCTTTACCAAATTGAATGATTTCACTGCCTCTTCTGTCCACTTTACCTGACTGTCCTTTTTCAGCATGTTCGTGATTTCTCTAAGGTGCTCTGCAAGGTTTGGAATGAAACGACGCAGAAAATTCATTTTACCATTAAATGACTGCATTTATTTCTTGTTCCGGGGCTGTTCAATCTGCTGTATGGCTTCAACATGTGCAGGGTCAACACGGATGCCATATTTCGATATGATGTGGCCAAGGAGCTTGCCTTCATCCATGGCAAAAAGACTCTTTTTCGGATTCAGCGAAATGCCATATTTTCTGCACTTCTGGAAAACAATTTTCAAATGATATAAATGTTCCTCATCAGAATTTGAAAACACAGTTAAATCATCAAGGTAAACAACCAAAAATACATCTTTCTCGTTGGCAAAATCCATGTCCATTGCACGCTGAAAGGTGGCGCCTGCATTCTTCAAACCAAACGGCATTTTTGCATAATGAAACGTTCCCCAAGGAGTGGTGAACGCAGCCTTATCACGATCATCTTCATGCACTAAAATCTGATTATAACCTGAGTATCCGTCGAGTAGTGACATCCTTGATGCTCCAACTACTTGCTGCAATATATGGTCCATTTTTGGCAGCGGATAATTGTCTTTTAATGATACCTTGTTCAAATTTCTGAAATCGATACATAAACGGATCTCACCTGTTTTCTTTCTCACGGGCACCAAATTTGATATCCAATCTGAAAATCGGATAGGCACAATGATTCCTGACTTATACAACCTGTTTACCTCTTTTTCAATCGATGGTAGCAGCTTTGGATTGATTCTTCTCAACTTTTGACGAAAAGGCTTCTGATTTGGTTTGATGGGGATAGTATGCTGAATGATGTTAGTATCATATGTTTTTAGATCTGAGTAATCCCACGCAAAAGCATCAGAAAATGAAGACAACAATTTGACATATTCTGCCTTTACCTTTGGTGACAATGACTTTGATAACTTAACCATCTTGGGATTCTCAGCTGTCCCAATATTTACCTCTTCAACACCTTTTTCAGTCGGCCTCAATGTCGGTTTGCGGGCCACATCATCTTGATCAAACAATTCTTCCAACGGAATCAATCCCTTAGGAATGATGTTATCCTTAAGTTGCAGCACTTCCATTTGGTTTATTTGTATGTCATCATTACCATCATCATGTTCTGTATCTATGGAGGTGTCTTTAAACTTACCCTTATTCTGCAGAAATTCACTATTCTCCTCATCATCCTGAAAGACTTGCCAACATCACTGATTGTCTGGAACGGTAGGGCGGTGTTTCACATGAATCTCGAACTTGTTGCTGGAATTCATTGGAATTTTTAAATTGCTTGCTGCCTTAGCAAGACCATCAGCAACACCATTTTGTATGTGAGGCACACATGTCAAGGTATGATCAGAAAATAACTTCAGAATATTTAAAACTGCATTACGGTAAGCCCTCATGCGAGGATGCTTGGCTTGAAACTCACCTTTAACCTGCTTTATCACCAATTCTGAATCACCATACACTGCAATCCTTTTCGCTTTAAGCTTCTTAAGAATCTTAAGGCCAACAATTAGAGCCTCATATTCCGCTTCATTATTAGAACAGTCAAATGCAAGCTTGTAGGAACACACTCTCACATTGCTCAGAACCTTATCCGGAGCGGAAAACGGACTACGAATCCAAACACCAATTCCAGCACTGTCACTACCCACTGCGCCATCAAAATCCATGGTCCAAAGACCATCTTCATCATCCTCTAAATGCTGAAATTGTGTCAGCTCTGTTTTTTCTGTTTGCTGCCCATTGTCTTCAGCTGATTGCTCCACAGTAGCTTGTTTTTATCTTCTTTCTTTTTGCAGAACTTCTCTAAAATTCTCAGTGATTTCTGGTATATCTTCTGCCTGAACTAATTGACTATCTATATCATTAAAACTATCAGCCAATAAAACAAACGACTCTAAGTCGGTATGTACATAATTTACAGGATGATTGATTGGCTTCTCTTTACTAGTTATCATGTATTTCATCTTCTGCTCTTGATATAACTTTCTCATCTGACCGAAGACTGGAATTGTAGCATAAGAGAAATCTAACTGAAGTGTACCTTTCAACTTTGCCCCCCAAGATCTTGAAAGGAGCATACCAAATCGCGGAGGAATGTCCACCACCACCACATCCATCAAGACATTCTTTGCTGGAATTTGATCTAAGCTTACAACCAAATCTTTGATGAGTCCTATACATCTCACACGGCTGGAATCAAATGAATACAAGTCATGATATTTTCTTGTAATGTCTAGCCCCAACTTTTCCATGATTGCCTTTGGCATCAAATTGTGCGAAGCACCCGAATCGAACATAGCATTGTGCAAAACATATTCATGCAACCTCAAACTGATATAAAATGGAGGAACATCACTGTCAGGAGACTCACCATCTAATGCAGGCCCAAAAATCAATTCTAGCTGATCATCTTCAACATTTACCGTATTGAACATTGGATCAAAGTTCAGAATTTTGGAGACTTGACCACGGTAGCTGCTGTTCTTCATGATTTCTGTCAAAGGAATAGATATTTTTAATTTGGAAATTTCATTTTCCAAACTAAAGGCTGAAACTTTCTCAACCTCTTTGACTGGAACTTCCTTCTTTTCAGCCTTGTCTTTCACTATGTTTGACTGATTTACCTTTTCTGCTGATGATACTTTGCTAGTTGCGGGATCAATTGTCTCTTTTCCTTTCTTTTGTGGTATCGGTGAATCTGTCTTTGGTGCTGAAGCTTCCTTTCGTTTCTGAATTGGATTTATGGGCACATCTCGGTTTCTCAATGAGTACTGCTTCTGTTGAGCAGACAAGGCATTCAAATATCCTCTTTGGTATTCATCTGACTCTTCCTCTAAATCTGCATCATTTGCTAAAATGAAATCTTCATCTTTCTGAGCAGCTGAACTCTCTCCATATTCTTCATCCTCAGTAATATAAATAGGAAAATCGTCGGGAGTGAAGAAATGATTTTTCTCACCTGCTACATCATCATCATCGTCTGAATCTTGACTCACAAAATTCTACAAAAGAGGTGTCTTGATCTTCTGTTGGGCTGCCGGCTCTTGTGGTCTTTGTTCACGCTGCTTTATTCTGAACTGTGGCTGCTGCTGGCCATGGTAATTTGGATTCCGAATCTGCATTTCTGATTTGTCAAGATTCATTCTATTGAACATTTTTTCCATCTCACGAATCAAGTGCTGTTCGGATGTAGATGTGGAAGGCTCTTCTTTTATTGTCACTCTTTTCTCTGCTTTCAACCGTGCTCTCTTATCGTTCAGATTTGCCTCAACACTAACGGCAATCTTCTGCATATCTTCTAAGGTAGGTGGATCTCTGTCACGCAGCGAATAAGCCATCTCCGGATCAAAACCATCCGGGAATTTAAGAAGAGCTGACTTTTTAGATGGCCTTAAGTCATCTGGAATTTCATTATACAATGTATTGAATCTAATGATATAATCTTGAACGGACTCACCAGGATTACGCTTGATGTTTGTGTACTCTGAAGTGATCTGCAGCGGATCTTTTTTCATCTCCCATCGATCTAAAAAATGTGTCTGAAGGTCTTGCAATGTATTGATACTTCTGGCCGGTAGAGCTCTAAACCATTTGCGAACCTCTCCTCCAAATGTCTGGGCAAACAATCTCATTGAAACATTTTCTGCATCAATTTCATGCAGATCCAAAAAGTCTGTCATTCGAACAATATGCTGCTGAGCTGATATACTCTGTGGGGTGCCATCAAATATAGGAATTTTTCTCTGATAATCAGCAGGCATAGCATCTAAATTGGCCGGCAAAACCAAAGGTGCAAATCTGGCTGCCATGACTCTTGACGGATTGATGATAATCTGTTGTCTAGGAGAAACAGGAGGACTAGGAGCAGTAGGTGTACGAGGTGTATGCGGTGGAGACGGAGGAGAAACTACTACTGATTGCTGATCAGAAAACTCAGGCTGAACCGGAATGGTAGGGATAAAGGGAGGTTCAGTGAGGATCAGTGAACTAGATGCAAATTCAGATGGTCCAAGAGTTTGTGAAGCAGATTCAGTGAATTCGGGAGTGTTGGTAGCCACAAGGGAATTTTGCAACTATCTATCCAAGTGATATGAAACAAATCTGTATTGCAAATATTCAGCAAACAATGGATCCGGAACTAATATTGATAATTCAGTTTCAGAAAAATTTACGAATAAGGATGTTTCAAATCGTGCATCAAAAGGAATTTCGTCAACATATATAATTTTCACAGGACAGGATGCAGATCTAGAAAGCAATCTGGAACTTCCAAAACTCACTTGAATTTCTCTCTCAGAACTTTCTTGACTTCCTTGTCTTCTAAGGATCCTAGGAATTAGATTTGGATTTTCAAATATCGTTGGTGGATCAGGGTCAGGATTCGACCTAGTATTCCTTCTTGAAGCCAGTGTATTGATCTATTTGGAAAAAATTTCAAGGAACACAATCAATTATTTTCAGCCTTTCGACTTCTAGACTCAATCATCCAAAGGTCTAGAACGAACAAGTATACTGGGGTGATTTGCGAATCGAGTGCTGCATTCACAAGCTTACCGGAGATCGACTGAAGCAGCGTTTATCTACTACCGCTTATGCATGGAAAAAGCGTTTCGAAAGCTACCTGGCGTGACTTCAGACTCCGTCTAAGACTCATGAAATGAACACATCAACAAGAAAACCATTGAGATTTTTTATTCCCCAGTATGGTCGCCACTATGTTAGCGCTCAAATCTACCTCAGGCTGAAATGAGATAAAACTCAAGGCTACATCAAACCACGCTTAGCCTCGTAGCTAGCCCTACGAGGGCAGGAGAGGGCTCTCTCTGTCAATCTCGATAAAATGAGCAATAGGGTGTGAGATGACTTACGATAGGAGCTGATTTTAGGCTAGTAAAGAGATAGGTAAGTTTGATTTTGATTTTTGGGTTTTCGCTGGAGAAATGGGAAAACAAATTTTGGGTCCGGGGATAAGGTCAGACCTTTGCAGATTTCGAGTTGGGGCGAGGTAGGTGACTGTCTTGATGCTTTTGATTGGATATACGAACAGATTAGACCGACGAGGAGCTGAAGAGGGCAAAGAAGAACTTAGATCCTCTCCAAACAGTCGAAAACATATAGAACTAAATGAATTCAAAGGCAGAGCACGGTAAACAATGGATTCAACCTCATCTACTCATTCAATTTAGTTCAGAAGCATATGAAAGAAATGGCATACATTAAACATGAAGAACTTACAGTAAACAGAGAGAAAACACCATCAAGAACAAAACACCACAAGGATCCCAACAAGTGCCGCAAAACCTCTGATCTTTCCTTAGCCAAAATATGAAAAAATATGTACAATGGTGCCAAAAGTTTCCCAAGAGTCCAACCTATAGAATGTCTCAGAAATTACAATATATAGATCACTCTAACCCCTTCCCACACCTCTAGGGGTCGAAATCCTCCTTCTAGGAGCAGTTCCAACAAATTCTAATCAAGGAGCTAAAATCTAGGCAGCTAACAACTTGCTTCTAAAAGAGTGGAAACTGATTCATTTACATGATTTTCACTTTTTTGAGAGTGAATCTTCTAGAATAGGTAAAAATAAGCCAAAGTTACATGCCAAACATAAATTTACATCATAATAACTCAAAAATTTCATCCCCAAGAAAAAATGGTCCCAACTGGCCGAAATTCTGAGCTGGAAGTTGAAAATTCAGCCAAAAATTTAAGTGGGTAGCGCCCCTGAACTGAGTGGGTAGCGCGCTTTTCAACCTGATTTTGAGGCACTTCTCGGAATCCAAATTGAGCTCATGATAGCTCGTTGCGAAGCCCTGGATGTTGGCTATCCAAAACAGGTGGAATTTCCCAATTTAGAGCTCATTTGACCCTCCAAAACTTCATTCTCCCAGAAGTACTTCCTGCTGGTGCAAAAGGTGGCAGCAAGGCGGTTTTCATGGTGTTTTTGAGCTTTTTGACCATCCATAATCTGATGAAATGCTTCGGCAATGCCTGAGGATGCATAAAGTATCATGACAAATCCAAAAATGCAAATATTTCCTTCAGCAAGTGTCCCAAAAAGAAGTGAGCATATGTGCGCGCTA
The DNA here is from genome assembly GCA_034641835.2 of Pinus albicaulis. Lineage (NCBI taxonomy): Eukaryota > Viridiplantae > Streptophyta > Pinopsida > Pinales > Pinaceae > Pinus > Pinus albicaulis. Next base: position 183,081,581 of record CM076571.1, on the reverse strand, counting down.
CCCGCTTAACTGAAAAACCTATTTTTAGACCAAAATATTTCAAAATGAAAAAAATTTCTCCAAATTTGCTCAAATTCGGAGCGAAGACCCTCCATCATGTATCTTGCCCAGCCAACAAAGCCTCGGCCAAAATCCGGAGTGGATCAGGCCTTTTCCGACGTTTTAGTGCTTCGCTCAACCTCCTCTTCAGAATCTTCATTCTCGCTTTGCAGACATGCATGCGAGCCCAATAATGGCCTTTCATGTGACGAAGCAGGTCTTTGTCTCTGTTGGCCTTCTCAATCAACTTCTCCAAATGAATATTAACCCGTGTGAGCACAGAATCTCGATCAATTGGTGTCATGTCACCGGGTCTCTTCCGGGCCAATTGTCGATCTTCATGGATTCGCCGCAGCTCATAAAGTTCGTGCTCATCCTCAAGCTGTTTGTTGCGCTGCTCCATATAGTTTATCACCCACTGAGCCTTTTGCAATTGATCTTTCTATGTGTCATTCTCGGCCCTTTGCTCCTGGATGATCTCCCTCAGTTTCGAGCTAGGAGAGCTCGCATCAACATCAATGATTGTGAAATCTGTGTCCCGGCCTCTTGATGGGCCCTCATCATGCATGGGATTCTTGCCCCTGTCCTGGATCTGTACCTGTGCTGAAGAAGAAGGCGAGACCCCTTCCACATCATGTGGAGATAATACTCGCTCTGCTGATGAAGTCGGCAAGACCCCTTCCACCCCGGGTGGAGATAATACTCGCCGTGTAGCTGCAAATAAGGCCCTGTGGCCTCGCTGGTATGTCACAATCAATGGAGCACTGATATTCTCAACCTCAGGAATGTCCGGCTGGTGTGAAGGCTCTCCCGCATCATGAACTACCTCGGGAGGCGGCTGTGACGCTGTGAAAAATTCACGGGAGATGAAATCCTCCCAAGTGATGCCCTGCTGTGCCAACTGATGCAACACTATGATCTTGATCAAAGCGTAATGATATATACTCCTATGCTGCTGTGATGGGCTCTTCTTCTGTACAAAAATCATCATCCTCTCTATGTTGCGATACATGAAGTACGGAATGTTCATCATACGTACCCTTGTGAAGTGCATCAACAAACGAACGTGGTACGCAAAGAGACGCGCGAATCTGCCCTCGCAACTGAAATACCGAATGATGAGTTTCATCAGTGGTGCAAACTCATCCCTCAGGAATTTGAAAGGAAAAACTCTGCCCAAGTGCCTCATATACCCAGGTTTGATGTATGGCTCATAGTGGGATTTCTCTAAATGTTGACGTTTGTTCCATTCCTCTCCCAGATTTGGTATGCCAGTGGCCTGAGCAATAGTCATTGGTGACAGAAAGAAATCTACTCCAGCGAGATTTACATGGCCATTACGTAAATGTAGAACAAATAGGCGAGCTAGTTCACGATGAAGCTGGGTTTGTGAAATCATTTCACAAAATCGAAAACATGACTGAACCCGAAAACAATCCATTGCAAGCGGACATGCCTGCAATTGAGCCAAAGAAGTAGGCTCCTCCCTGAGATGTTTACCACCTTTGCCACCTCTGTGAGGCCTCCGTGGCACATTACCCTTTGTTGTGGAATCACTATCCGACCCCTGCTCATAAATTGACTCTGTCTCTGACATGGCTTTGAACAAGATATTTGCAGTATTGGATGCTGTTTGCAAGCTGCTGGAGTCAACTTGAATCGAAACTAGGTGCAAAACACGAATTTTCTGGGCTCTGTTTTAAGTGGGTAGCGCGCCTGCTCAAGTGGGTAGCGCCCCTCAAGTGGGTAGTGCCCGTTCAAATTAACACAGGCCGTGGCACTCAAGTGGGTAGCGCGCACCTCAAGTGGGTAGCGCCCACCTCAAACACTGTCAACGATTCTGCAACTTGTCTTCGGCCTCCAAAAACACGAATTTGACTTCTGCCTTGGCGAATTTCTTGCAAATGATTATGTTTGCCATGTTTATATATGAAGGAAATATCTCATGCAATCAGATTTGATTTCAAATGTGTTTTGAGAACCCACTTTATAATGTTTTTGGCATTTTGACATTTGGTCTATTAATACAATGCTTTGCTTTGGCTTTTCTGAATTTTGGACAGAAAATGCTTGTTTTCTTTTGCAGGGATGCGACACTGTGGCTTTGGAAAAGATCAGAGGCTTGCACTGAAGCTGCTCATGGTGAAATGGATACAATTGTTACAAAAATGAAATTAAACAATTTCTAGTTCCAAAACAGAGTTTTGGACTAGAAATGTTTTCAAATGCTTATGATAATAAAAATATGAAATCAAAACTTGCGAAACCAACCTCATGGCCTGCGGGCTTTATGACATATATGCAAAAGACTCAAAAACCCTAGACTCTAGGACTAAAGACTTTTTTAACGAAACTGATATTTAATGACCATGAATGAAATGACGATGAACTTTAGTAATTTTTGAAGAATTTTTAAATAGCCCTGCAGGTATAAACATGAGGAAACACATGACAACCAGACCCCCTCGTCAGTCAGTGGCATGCTCCTAGCGAAATGCAACGAAGTGGAACAAGCGAGACACCTAAGAATGAATATGCAAAAGCGAAACGATCTCTGACGGAGGGCTGTAAGGACCGACTCTAACACCCGTGATAGGCCAATTTCCCAAAAAGTCAATACAACCTCCAAACAACACTTGCCACTTGTCAAAACATAATTGACCCATATGGAATATTCCAATGAATATTCTTTTTTAACTTTTCCTAAATTAAAAAATTCAAACTTGGTAAACTCATTTTTGGAGTTTATTGGGCTTTTCAAACTTTCATAACTTTTGCATACGACCTCTGTTTTGCGAACCGTTCATGGCACCATAATCGCAACGACGAGACCTTTCCGGTCATTTAGGTTGCAACCACTTCTGAGCACTTTCATTTTTGAGCATTTTTGAACTTGGACATTATCTCCTGATCAGTTTAGGGAGTCTAGAATCCACTGCAACAATAGTGTAGTCAGCACAATTATTTAGTCAGGTATTCCTTTGATGCTGCTTCAGGATGGCCTCTTCCCAAGTTGATACAAGGCTCCAGAGTCTACTACCTCCACCCACAACCTCTAGGGGAATCTAGTTATTACATGGCTCCATAGATTTCATCCCAACCCATAGCCTCTAGGGACCCAAGATGTTATAGGGATCTAGAGACCTTTGTCTCAACCCACAGCCTCTAGGGACCCAAACTGTTATAGGGCTCCAAGGATCCGATCTCAACCCATAGCCTCAAGGGAAAAGAGAACCAATCCCCTTATATTCTCTTATCTTTAGAGATGGCTACTGATTTTCTCTCATTGGATACTTGAATTCCTCTACCTTCTTTGTTTAACTCTAGCCCGCATGAGTTCAAATGCCTCCCCCCCATAGATGTTTTCCAATGTTCTCTTCCTTGTTTTTCATTTATTGTTACGTCCTTGATAAACTTCCTTGTGCAGTCTCTCTTTGTTGGATTGTTTATCCTCTTTGCTTATTGTTGTTTCTCAAGAAACATGGGTCTGCATACTTTCTCTTGCAACCCATTTAATTTCAAGAACTAATCTCTTAAATTATCGCAACTCAGGTCTCTTGCACAAGAAACCACAGCATTCAAGAAATCAATCCTCCTCCCCAACTCTGGAATCCATGTCCTTTTTACTTAGTCCCCTTTTTTCAAATTTCACATATAGAAAAATATTTACAATGTATTCTATGAGAGGACCATGGGTGGGGTTATCACATTCCTCAACCAATATAATTAGAATGGTTTCATCTTTATCTAATGTTTTAGTTTTCCAACTTCATTGAAACAAATGGATTTACCACAAATGAATCATTGAACAATTTATCAACAAAAATAACCCACTAATAAATTAGAGATTAAATAACTCCATGCATTGAGATAATTTCCTTAAAATAAGTCATACATAAATCAAATAAAATGAGCTTTCATTTCATCTTTTAAAAAGTCCAATAACTCTTTATATTCAATTAATTCTCCATATTTCTACTAAATCAAATATTTATAATATACCATGATCCTAAGGATTAAGTATCCAACATAAAGTTCAAATCCAATATTCATAACATACCATGATCCCAACGATTAACTATACAACATAAAGTTTAAATCCTATTAAAAAGAATATTGATATAATAACAAACTTCTAATAAAAATACTATAATTGGGTCATTTCAAGCAAGACATCATTTCAATATATTTTTAGGTAAAATGTTGATTGTAAAAATTTTAAACAAAAAACCTAACTACATAACACTTAGCAAAGAGATCATATACATTAAAGGTACCATCGTTGAACACAACACATAACAACAGCCAAAATAGAACAAATCAGAAGAAAGTTAATATATGTGTGCCTTTCTATCGTGAGAAGTTTCAGTCGCTTTGTTTATGAAAACATCATGAAATTACCGAGAAAAGAGACCAAAGTCTCCTTAGTAAATTCAACATTCACTAGAGGACAAAGCAAGGTTAGGTGGAGGATTTTGCAAATCCAATCCATTAAAATCTAATATATAAATTTCACAATGATTGCAATGAGTGTCTAATGTATTAGAAGGATAATTAAATTCCCTCATGATTACAATTTTATAAGTCATAAAGTACAACCATCAAATTCAATGATTGCGATGAGTGTCTAATATATTAGAAGGATAATTAAATTGCCTCGTGATTGCAATTTTACAAGTAATAAAGTACAACCATCAAATTATCAAAATGTAGACAAGACACGCCTCCTTTATCACTTAACCACCAACTTAGCTTTAATAGTGAATGAAATACGTGGCCTTTCTTAGGTCCATATCTAGCCTACTAGCATGGAGGCCAAGCAAATTATATTCCTAATGACATGGACTGATGGTGGCCCAGGGAATTTTCTTTATGGAATTGAGTAATATTTGGGGTCTATTGTGAGAAAAGACAAATGTTAAAAGTATAAATATGACAAAAAGCTATGATTGACGGTATAAAGTGTTTTAATTTTATTATATGAAAGCATGTTGAAGTGTGTGTATAATGGAGAAGAAGAGGGGTCACTAACAAAAGTAAATAAATAAAAGAGGGTCACTTGGGAGGAATAGGAGGAACATTATAATTATAATAAATATCATGTTTTAATTATTATAATTATAGGTAGGAAAGAAGATAAAGAAATAATAATATTTTAGTTGATATTTAAAGGTTTTGTTTTTGATAGATGCGGTTAGAGTGGATATAATTTTTTTATTGAATATTTTATTTCAAATTAAATAAGGTTTTATTTTAAATAAGGGTGGCTTAAATATGTTATTATTTAATTTTTATGGGTTGTTTTTTATTTTTGTTTAATTTAGTTATAAATTATTAAAATTATTAATTTAATTATTAATATTATAAAAATTGAAGTGTAATAGAAATGTTTAAGTATTTAGAATTTTGAGTTATAATTATAAACACAAATTTAACAATGAAAATTTATTATTTAATTATTTTTTATATTATAATTTAATTTTAGTAAGATTATAAAATCCAAATCTTAAAAAGTTTAGAATTTTTTTATAATTTAAGTTTGGATAGATTTACTTAATATTTTTCTTTTTGTTTGTTTTTTAAGTTGTCTTGTGATTTTCCAAATTTGATACATGTTGTCAAAGTCACTTGGGGATCGTATCGGTCAAAGTTACTTGGGGATCATACCTGGCCTGGGCCACACCTCCCCTTACTTGATTGTATTTTTTAGCATCTCATCCCCTAGCACAGAGCAAAACCACCCCCGAAAAGTTTGATTTTCAGGCAACTTGCTAAGGAGGTCCATCCTCAACCAGTTGTGCTTGGGAGACTTGACATCCTAAATATATTGGATTTTAATCACTTTATAATTTTAAAATTTGTAAATGAGATAAGATGATTTTTTTGGAAAATAAATATGTTTCCAAATTTAGATTAGTTTGCTTGAAGTTTTGGATGGACACTCCAATCATTGTCAAGGTCATAAAAGCTCTGAGATGATATCAACAGATACCACAAAATGAATATTAAAAAGAGAAAGAAACAAGTCATTATGATAAATAGAGTATCCATTAACACATGAAACAAACTAAATTGGGGAACACCATTATTTTCTAAAAATTCATTTAAAATATAAATAACTATAAAAATCTACATAAATTATTTATAAATATTATTTAAAATTTATATTTATTAATTTTATACTTAAATAATTACTATATCTTTAATAAACATAATTTTTATTGCAATTGGAATTGATTTTTTTTTCCAAAATTAAAATTAAAAAAAAAATAGTCTTTAAAACTTTATTAACGTTAGCTATATTATCTCTTTAAATATTATATAATTTTTTTTTAATTCAACAATCTAAAAAAATTATAACTCTTTCTTTTTTTAATCCAAAATCAAATATTATAATTGAAATCAAATATTGTGGAGACAAGTTACTTAAAATTGATTGCACTACATTTTTCTTCGTCATTTGAATTAAAGTACATCTTTTAATTAACATCTCAAATTAATTAATAATTTAATTATATATACCATTTGAATACTATTTAATTAATTAAATACTTTTATAATAATAAATATCAAAATTATTATCAAAATGATAAAATTTATTTTTTATAATATTTTAAGATAAATATTTAAAAATCAATATTCCAATAATTATCTTCAAATCATTATCTTCTATTTATATAATTTTAATTAAACCAACCAAAAAATTACATTTTCTTTTAAACCTATTTAAATTAAATCCATACAAATTTGACATTTAATAAACAATTGATGCATAAAATTACAAATGTAAAGTTCAGTCTAAGGGATTACAACGATAATGCTTCAATTTAATAATATTTGTTATTAAATCCATACAAATTTGACATTTAATAAACAATTGATGCATAAAATTATAAATGTAAAGTGCAGTCTAAGGGATTAAAACGATAAATGCTTCAATTAAATAATATTTGTTCCAAATATATTTCCTTTAATGGGGACTCCAATCACAGGGATAATAATTCTTTATATGTCAAAAGTGGTAGTATCTAACAGCATTCATGATTGTTTGGATCTGGTGATATTCTGGGCTATGAGTCTCTAGATTTGTGTATTTCCTTCCGTCAGGATATCGTAATAAGACCAATCAAATTTTAAATTATGATATAGTTTATGGTGGAGTTACTTTAGGAAATGAATATTATAATTTAGAACACCCCATTCTTCCTCATGGGTCCATGCCGCAAAGTTGGCTCCAAAGTACACATAAAGCACGTGCAATAACAATAAATGGGGTCTGTGTTAGAGCGTTTGATGCTTCAATATGCTGTTGAGAGGTATAAATTAAAGTATTTGCACTGATAACAAAAGTTTGATGAAGTTGAAAGAAAGAAATCAAGTATTTTTGAGGTTGATGAGGTTAAAAATAGTTTATAGAGCAGATTGTCTTTTTATCTGGTTTTTATATTTAGTGTTTTTTTTGATAAATTTTTTTTTCTCAGTTTTTCTGCGAATTTTTGGCTAAATAGATTATCTCAAGAACTAGTTGCCAGAATATCTGCAAAATTTTCTCTACTATTTTTGAAGGCCTTATATTTTAAAATGAAATGTTTTTCTGTTTTCACTTTTCTTGAAAAGCAAAAAACACATACTCTTGCCTCCCACATAATTGATGATAATTAGTCTTGGATCTCCAAAAAATATAAACATCTATATACATTTTTTTTTTGTTGATAATTATAAATGAAATTAAACTCTTGAATATAATACTTCTCTTTTTGATGAAATTAATTCTTCAATCAGAAGTTAAATAAACAAACTGTTTTTTTATAGCATTATGTAAACATTTCTTTATTAAAATATTATTTTGTAAAGAAAATATCTTTACAATATTCACAAACACATATCTTATATCGTAAGTTTATTATTTTATTCCAATTATTTTTTTCATTTCGATCCCAAATGGGAGTTTTTTTTAAAATACTATTAGGTAGACATTTCTATTTTTTTAAATACTATTAGGTAGACATTTCTATATTAGTAAATAAAATTACTTTAGTAAATAAAATTACTGTTTTATAAAGAAAATGTCCGTCTAATATTACAAATTCATATGTTGTAACATAGCTTTTATCATTGTTTCCCAGCTTGCCGGAAATATTACAAATTCATGTGTTGTAACACAGCTTTCGTCATTGTTTCCCAGCTTGCCGGAAGACCTCGGAAAGCTGCTGCATTCATGGAAGTTTGACAGCTCCGTTGGGGATCTCCCAACAGCTCTAGTAACTCTTCAAAAATGAAATGGGGGTAGACACTTGCTGCTTCGCTAATAATTTTGTTTTGGTAAATAGTTAGAATTCATCTAGCAAATTAATATTTAATTTTGTTTTTTTATTAAAAGATTTTTTAAATTGTGAGAAATAAAGGAGAAGTAGTTGAGATATTATGGGTTGATAGTTATTAAAAATTATAAAAAATAGTGATATTGAGTGAATATTATTTTTATTTTTATTTTTTTAATAATATATTTTTTTAATTTAATATATTGGAATGGGTTTAACAAAATGATAATTGAGGGGTATTTATCAGTATATAGTTAATTATAGTTATTATTTAATATTTCGTAAACACATGAGTAAAAATCTAAAGTTGGGTTACTCTTTTGTGAGAATCGGTGGCGGAAAATTTTTATTCTGAATAATTCGGTTGAATTTTTGTAGAAGTTTGGCCGAATTTTTGTAAAAGTTCGGCCGAAATATTAGAGAGTTCTGCCAAACTTTCGAAATTAGTTCGGCCGAACTCGTTTTGTCGTTTACATTGACGGCGTACTCACGGCGTTGACAAACAGATTTTTGGCCGGAGATGGAAAAACCGGCAACAAAATTTTGGCTGAAACCAAACTCGTATTTTATAAATATATCGGCCCACAAACTTTTATAGGTTTCTTGTTCACATCTGTCTCACGCGTCTTCTTGTTGTTGCTCTGTTCACATCTGTATCGCACGTCTTGTTTTTGTTGCTATGTTGCATTCTGTGACTTTAGTTGTTGCTCTGTTGTGCTATGTTGCACTCTGTGAAGGTAATTTTTGTTCATTTGCTATCTTTTTTTTTGTAATTTTGTTTTGTTGATTTTAATTTAATTTAATTTAATTTTGTTCGCAGGGAATTTTGGTTTGCGTCTTTCACGATGTCTTTAGGGATCGCTAGGTTTCGTCTTCGTTGCGGATTCGTTTGCAAATTTCCAGGTATGTATCTATGTATCTCTGCTTATTTTTTGTTTTCAGTAAGAAAAATATTTCTAGTTTATATAATGTACCAGGGCAAGTCACTTATAGTAGTCAAAGTACTTACAAAAGTTTCACTTACATTTTCACTTGTTAATTCAAAATCGACAAACTGATTTTCTTATAGTATTCTGGACCTTTACATTAATATGCCATGAATTTTCTTTCAATTTTACTTTCCAAAATGGATCAAAATAACAAAAAATGACAGAAAAAAACATATATTTTACTATCCCTGCATAGTCCATTTCACTATGACATCTGCTTGATTATAGATTTCCTTCCTTCATGTTCCTGTAAAAAACATGCATCGTGAACCTTAACTAAAATTTACCTTACCAACTGCTCCAGGTCCAAAAGAGTTGTATAACTCGTAGTGCATTTCCCCAAATATGTCATTCAATCCTCTTTTATATAATCTATATGCTTATCTCTGCTTATAGCATGCGAATTTCTATGTATCTATAGAAAATTTCTACAAATTTCATGCGGAGTTTGTTATTTTTGAACATATAGTTCTAGAGGATATATTGTCAATTGTGCCTCGGTTAGGCGCTGGGAAAACATTAGCAACTATAGCATCTAAAAGATCTTCAATTTTGGAATCAGGAAAAAACCTCCCTTGAGGTGCATTAATTACATACATCCGAACTCTGAGACATATCCAACTCTGAGACATATCTGAACTCTAAGACATATCCCAACTCTTAAACATATCCAAACTCTAAGACATATCCAACTATGAGACATATCCGAACTCTGAGAAAAGGCGGTACCAATGCTTCAAGTAATTCAACCCCTAACGATACATGCAAAAATGCATGTCCATTGTCATCTTATTCTTTAGAGGGCCAATTGTTGCAGTTATCAGAGTCACCATTACCACCAGGCTTATCACTATTTGCAGGAATAGCAATAATCTTGCTGATGCCAGGCAAGAAACTTTCTGAACATTATTTGTCAGTGCTCAACCTATGAACACTATTAGTCTAAATTGCAGTTAGCAGAGTCACCATTACCACCAGGCTTATCAATATCTGTAGGAATAGCAGAAATCTTGCTGATGCCAGGCAGGAAACTTTCTGAACATTCTTTTTTAGTGTTCAACCTATGAACAATGTTAGTCTGAAGTGCGGTTATCAGAGTCACCATTACCACCAGGCTTATCATTATCTACAGGAATAACAAAAATCTTGCCGATGCCAGGCAGGAAACTTTCTGAACATTCTTTGTTAGTGTTCAAACTATGAACACTATTAGTTTGAATTATCCTAGACAAATCTGATAAGAACTCTTTATGACAAGCTTGGTAATTTATTCCAATCATGGATTGGTGATTTACTCCAATTGTGTTAAATGTTGAAAGCACATCATCCCCATTGAGAGAAGACATAAAACTCTTACCTAAACCCTGTAGCGGTTTTGTTTCAATATGACTAGTTGTAAGACTCCAAGATGCATCATATGACTCCTTAGGATCACAGGCAGATGTTTTTATATTTTCATAACATGACAAAAGTATTAGGTACATAGATGGATGAGTTTGGGAATGTGGTTAACATGAAAATTAATAGGGAATGGATTTAGTGGAAACCTTTTATAAGATCAGGACTGAAACAATGAGAGAGAGAAAAAACATTTTATATTCAATGTAAAACATATGCATTAACTTATAATTGTGATATTTTCCCTTCTTTCCAACTTAGTCCATCCTTCTAAATCTCTTTTAATGAAGCAGATATATCCATAGTGATCCACTGATATTTGTTCACCAACAACTATTCCATTTCAGACTTATATATCTCAAAACTAGTCTCATTTAATTTATGTATGTATATTTTTAAACTACTCAACTATTTTATTACACCATAGGAATCATTTCGATATATCTCTCATTTTAATGGGGTCTATCACATTTCGAGAAAAAACACCTTAGCCCATAAAAGTTTCCCATTGAAATCAAAAGTGATTTGATACAAAACATAGGTTTTAACCTTATATAGGTAATTGTTTCAAATATATTCTTAATAAAATAAAAAATATTCAATTTAAAACTCATGCATTAACATATGATTGTGATATTTTCCCTTCTTTCCAACTTAGTGGAAATCCTTCTAGAAAAAGCCCTTTAATGAAGCAGATATATCCATAGTGATCCACTGATATTTTTTCACAAAAAACTATTCCATTTTGGACTTTTATATCTCAAAACTATGCTCATTGAATTTATGCATATATTTTTTTAAACTACTTGAAACTATTTTATTACACCATAGGAATCATTTTGATATATCTCCCATTTTAATGGGGTCTATCACATTTCGAGAAAAACACATTAGCCATAAACATTTCCCATTGAAACCAAAAGTAATTTGATACAAAACATAGGTTTTAACCAAGTATATAGTTAATTGTTTCAAATAGATTCTTAATAAAATGAAAAATATTCAATGTAAAACACATGTACATTAACATATAATTGTGATATTTTCTCTTTTTTCCAACTTAGTCCATCCTTCTATAAAAATCGCTTTTAATGAAGAAGATATATCCATAGTGATCCACTGATATTTGTTCATCAACAACTATTCCATTTTGGACTTATATATCTCAAAACTATGTTCATTGAATTTATGCATCTATATAATTAAACTACTCAACTATTTTATTACACCATAGGAATCATTTTGATATATCTCCCAATTTAATGGGGTCTATCACATTTCGAGAAAAATACATTAGCCATAAAAGTTTCCCATTGAAACCAAAAGTGATTTGATACAAAACATAGGTTCTAACCTTATATAGTTAATTGTTTGAAATAGATTCTTAATAAAATGAAAAATATTCAATGTAAAACACATGCATTAACATATAATTGTGATATTTTCCCTTCTTTCCAACTTAGTGGACATCCTTCTAGAAAAATCTATTTTAATGAAGCAGATATATGCATAATTATCCACTGATATTTGTTCACCAACAAATATTGCATTTTGGACTTGTATATCTCAAAACTATGTTCATTGAATCTATGCATCTATATCTTTATACTACTCAACTGTTTTATTAAACCATAGGAATCATTTCGATATATCTCCCATTTTAATGGGGTCTATCACATTTCGAGAAAAAACACATTAGCCATAAAATTTTTCCACTGAAAACAAAAGTGATTTGATATAAAACATAGGTTTTAACCTTATATAGGTAATTGTTTCAAATAGATTCTTAATAAGATGAAAATTATTCAATGTAAAACACATGCATTAACATATAATTGTGATATTTCCCCTTCTTTCCAACTTACTGGACATCCTTCTAGAAAAATCCCTCCCTTTTAATGAAGCAGATATATCCATAGTGATCCACTGATATTTGTTCACAAACAACTATTCCATTTTGGACTTTTATATCTCAAAAATATGCTCATTGAATTTATGCATCTATATTTTTAAACTACTTGAATCTATTTTATTACACCATAGGAATCATTTTGATATATCTCCCATTTTAATGGGGTCTATCACAATTTGAGAAAAGCACATTAGCCATAAAAGCTTCCGATTGAAACCAAAAGTATTTTGATACAAAACATAGTTTTTAACCTTATATGGTTAATTGTTTCAAATATATTCTTAGTAAAATGAAAAATATTCAATGTAAAACACATGCACATTAACATATAATTGTGATATTTTCCCTTCTTTCCAACTCAGTGGACATCCTTCTAGAAAAATCCCTTTTAATGAAGCAAATATATCCATATTGATCCACTGATATTTGTTCACCAAAAAATATTCCATTTTGGACTTATCTCAAAGCTATGCTCATTTTTTCCCAAAAAATGTTTTTTGGGGCACTACCCTTGAACACCTGTTTGTGGGGAATTTTTCATCTATATGAAACCCTAAAGTGGGGGTCTTTTTCGCCCATTTTATTCCCACCACTATGCTTAGAAAAATATATAGTGAATGGGGGTATTCACATAAATAATATAACACATGTACCAAACATCCAATAATTCTCCTTAATGTGACCATCAATGTTGCAATGGTTAGAATTATTTCTACTACCCTTGCATGGATGTGTAGTGGCTATTTTATTCTTAACCTCCTATTTCCAATTCTTATTCCCCTCCTTCAAAGCTTCTTGGTGTTATTTTTTCTTCAAACCACTGAAGTACCATTTATTTTGGCCTATGGTTTCTAGATAATGTGCTTATATACATGGCTCATACATTATCCTTAGCTTGGAAAGAATCCTTGTTTTTGTAGATGGTTATATAGACCCCACATATAATTAAGGATTACATTTGGGCTCTTGAGAAAGACATACAATAATATGACCATATTTTCGAACTTAGTACACTCTTATACACCCTTATGTCTACGTAAAGTAGTGTGAGTGATTCCACGGGTCCTATACACACTTCATAGGGTATAATTGTGACAGGTAGTGTTAACTTCTACAAGTTCTAAAAGTAAAGTCTGTAAAGGGCTAGCTAGATCTCATCTTTTATAAAAGGTGACATATCCAGTAAATTCCCCTACAATCAATCTCTAGAATAGATCTAAATAGAAGTTTTTCATTTTAATATCCATAAACCATAACCACTTTAAGGAAAAATGTGTACATGTCATTTCTCCCATAAATTCTTAGGAAAAGTTTTTAAAGCATACATGTCATGTTGGATTTCTCCCATTAACTTTAAAGCATGTTTTTTGTAAGTGCATAAAATAATTATGCAAACCATGTATATGTCATTTCTCTCAAACTTTAAGGCCTAAAAATTGAACCTAAAGCGGCTGAACTCTCATAGGATTTTGAACTTCCATAGGATTTTAGTCTGTCTGTTGAGTGTTAACTTTTACAAGTTCTAAAGGGAGAGTCTGTAAAGGGCCAGGTAGCCTCTGGATCTCATCTTTTCTCAAAGGTGACATATCCAGTGAATTCCCCTACAGTCAATCTCTGTAACAGAGCTAAATAGAAGTTCTTCATTTTAATATTCATAAACCACTATCGCTTTAAGAAAAACATTGTACATTTGTCATTTCTCCCTTCTCCCATAAACTTTTAGGAAGACTTTAAGGCATGTGTCATTTCTATTTAATTTCTCCCACAAACTCATAGAGGTGTGACTTTTGACATAACTATTTGTTTTAGTAAGTGCATAAAATAATTTTGCAAACCATGTAAATGTCATTTCTCCCACAAACTAAAGGTTTCCTCCAATTAATTCTAGATGTGAATTCTACCATAAAATTTTTAAGTCAAACTTTAAGATAAAACATGCACATGTCGTTTATCTCATGCACATGTGTCATTTCTCCCATGCATTTGCAATAAATGTCAATTTAATATATATTTTTATTGAATTTATTTTTTTTACGAATAAAAAACCACTAAATATGGTTGAAAAATGGAAATTATTTGTTTCTTGCTATCCCTATCCAGGGAAAGTAGTGATTACATAAGTGCTTTCCAATATTGCGACTAGCAAAGTCATCGAAAGGAAAATGAATATACAGGAAAAACAACAAACAACGAGGCATATTATATTGGATTGATAGAAGGCTTGGGAATAGCTATGGAGTATGGATCAAATGGAATTATAATTTTCACCAATTCTAAACTTGTGTGCAACTAGATGAACGGTGTGTACCAAGTTAAGAAGGAGAGGCTAAAAGAACTGCATGAAATAGAAAACAATATTGTTAGCCAATTTCAATTTTTTAGTATAAGACATTGTACAAATGTGAATAAGATGTCTGCTGATCTATTGCGTGGGGAAATGCCAATTCAGGATTCATATATCAAAGATGAATTAATAGATGAATTAGAATTATACGGGGAAATGCCAATGCAAGATTCATCTTTCAAAGATGAATTAGTTTTGAGACGCTCTTCTTCAAAAATTCAAGATTCATCTCTCAAAGATGAATTAGTGTTGAGACGCTCTCCTTCAAAATTTATTTATGGACATTGTAACATATTTTAGATATGTGTGTGTTTTTTACTTATAAATGCGTCTTTTTTAATGACCATGTGTTTTTTTCAATTATATACCAAGTGTGCTCCCACCACACCATGTAAAGTGCAACTTGGTGAACTTCACGTTTGCAACAAGTGGGGAACTTCACATTTTTATAAAATTAAAATGCGAGGACTTCAACAATTTTTTGTTTAAATGGAGTTTCACTCTTCTTTTTCAATGACCATGCATCTTTTTCAATTTTATACCAAGTGTGCTCCCACCATGTAAAGCGCAATTTGGTGAACTTGACATTTTTATAAATTTTTTTGCTTAAATTGAGTTTCACACATCAATTATTGCTTTGAAATTTGTGTTTTGCATAATTTGTGTCCATTAAATTACATTAATTTTCTGAAATTTATTTTGAATTTATTTTAAATAGTAATTTAAAAAAAAATTGTAAATGTCCACCGTAGATATAAATATCATGGGGGATGAATGACGAAGATCAACATAATCCCATATCTCTATGAGAGAGGGGGATCAGGGATCGAGGGATGTTCATGGTATTTAAATATAATCTTAAATATCCATACATATACATACATGTGTGTACATATGGGATTGATTTTTTATCAACTCTATGAATTAAATTAGTTGTTAATAAGTTTCATTTTTTATTTTTTAAAGGGTCTCTACTCCATCAATGGAGCATGCCCATAGTTCACCAAGTCGTAGTATGGTTCATGGAATTTAATCGATGAATATGTACATGTATTTATATGTATGAATGTCTTTTTCAATTGATTATAAATTCATATTTGTTTATGAAGCTTCTCTCTCGTCTCGAGAGGTTGGTGGTGGTTCAAATCCCTTAGAAGGCCATCAATAAGTGCTAGCAGGTTGCGTGAAGGTGGTAATATTTATTCTCCCAAAGTCCAATCAACGGATGGTCGTGTTGGTTCTCAACAGGGTCATTCTGGTTCTTAACAGTCTCAGGGTGGGCAAGATGCTAGCCAACCACATCGAGGCGGCCATCAATTTGAATATTTTTTTCATTCAATTTGTACAAATTTGTTTACATGTGTTTTTTATAATATACAAATTGTTATATATTGATGTAGATGCTAAAAATGCTCTAAATGTTGGTAAAAAAAGACATAGGGTGGAACGCTTCATTCAAGAAGAAGGTTGTCCACCCATCACGACTTATCCGGCAGACATTTACGATATACCTTGGGAAAGAAACATACAGCAATGCACCTTAGAAAGGTGTCAACATTTTCATGAAAAATTGCAGATAGATCTTATGGCTTTGACTATACCTGTTGAGAGTTGAAAAAGCTTGGAAATAGTTACACACTCTTTATGAGAAATAGTAGATGTGTACCGAAAGCTTAGGCCAACCACTGATAATTTTGTAGAAGTAATGAGAAAAAGAAAGGAAACAATGATGGGTCTCGATAAATGGGAGGTTGTTAAAGAAAGAGTTACAATAACAATGGAAAATTCTATGTTTAATTTCAAATAAGGGTCGAAAAGAAAGATGTTGAAGGTGCAATATTTCAAGAACCTTGATATAACTCACTATTTGTATGATAAACACCTTGCGGCCTATGGAAGACTCCCATGGAACGACGAGGTTCCACTTTATTTTGAAAAATTATTTTATGCAGAATTCTTTTTGCAAATTAAACTCAATTAAAATGACCTTCCCTTTGAATCTTTTGGTCTTGGGAAAGGTCGATTGTGTGACCGTAGGGGTGCTAGGTGTGATGCTGAGTTGCCTCGTCCTGAGCCACCATTGGTTAGTCGACCTTTTCGTGTCGAAACTTTGTGGTCAGAGATGGAAGCCACTTCTCAAATTAGTCGAGAAGCAAGCAATGCCATCATCGACAATGTTCACAGTGGATTGGGCGGAGTCTATGTTTGTCTAAATCGACAAAGAGCACGTGAGAATGCATGCGCTAATTTTTTGTATTATACAGATGAACAAATTTACAACATGAGCGTTGAAGATCTCAAATCATATGCAAAGAATCGTCGCAATGGTTGGCATGACCTAATTGTTCATGAGGAAGAGGGCATGGGAACGGTATGTGTTAATGGTTAGGGTTCAATTATTTTAACACATGCACAATTTGTAATAAATACATATACATACATACATTTCTTTGTATACATTAATCTAACAAAAATGTATCATTATATGTTAACACCATTTGCAATTTTCACGCCTGATGAATGAAGAAAATGTTAATATTACGTTTAGAGCCTCTGGTTCAAACAATCAAGATGGGTCTCACCATCAAGTTATGTTGGAAAATGTTAGTGTTTTTTAAGTGATATTTTTAAAATAAATAATTGTGCACACATGTACATGTATATATATATATAATAAAATGTTTTAACAGATTCTGATTTCATCCGATGTTTTTGGGATGGCGGTACCTTCTTCTTCCTTGGGAGATGTACCTTCTACTTCCTTAGGAGATGTGCCAGATCCACAACAACAAGTATGGAAAATTTTTCACTTTTAAAATTTATGTTTTTAAGTTATATATTCCACCTCAAAAAGTTCCATTAAAAAATGAGACATATCTATATCTTGAGTTATTTTAAATTTTTTGAATTTTAAGTTTTTCGAGATTTTCTTTCTGAATCACTCTTAGGAGATGTGCCAAATTTGACAGCACAGGTATTCAATTTTTCACTTAAATATATACATGCTTTTAAGTTATAAGTTACAAATTTAAGCTTAAAAGTTTTATTATAAATTGAGATCTAGAGATTTTGAGTTATTTTAATTTTTTTGAATTTTAGATTTTTGGAGATTTTCTTTTGGAGCCTCTCTTAGGAGATGTGCCAAATACACCAGTAGGAGTATTCAATTTTTCACTTAAATATATATGTTTTTAAGTTATAATTTATAAATTGAAGTTTAAAAGTTTTATTATAAATTGAGATCTTGATCTTGAGTTATTTTATACTTTTAAATTTTTTGAATTTTAGGTTTCTATAGAGGATTTCTTTTCTCCACAGACTCTAGCGATGGAGATAGGAACATCCACACCATTTCAACCATTTGAACAAGTTGTCTAAATTTTTTTAATATTATTAAAATAAGTTTATATATCAATTTTCATTTGAAATATATATATATATTGTACAGTTTACTGCTGGAGATGTTCCTGTGGGGGAAGTTTTAGTGGACGAGCAAAAAATGGAGAGGGAATCTCATGAGGTATTGCATGATTTTTTCTTACATTTTGTTTTTTACATGAAGTTATATATATTCTCACTCAATTTTCAAACATCAAATTTTAATGTTTGCACACATTGTGTACATGTTCCCCATGCTTCGTAGGATAGCTGGTGGATTGTGACTTTGCTGGGAGAGACACTACATCCATCTGTATTTGATGGATGATGCACATGCACACGTGCAACATTATATTTTCAATAGATTTAGTCTTAAATTTACTTTTTTATATATAGTCTTATCTAGATGCAGTCATATATAACTTGATACTTGATACTTGTGAGATCTACAAATTTTGGACATATTTTATGTGAACTAAATTTGGTACATGTGAATGTGATATATAATGTTTTTAAAACTTAAGTTTTGGATGGTTGAACTACATTTGGCATGTGAAGTAATGTTACAGTGTTATATATAATTTGTTTTGTTTTTAAAACTCAATTTTTGGATGGTTGAACTACATTTGGCATGTGATGTGAAGTAATGTTGTGTTAAATAATTTGTTTTGTTTTTAAAGTGTTATGGTTGAACTACATTTGGCATGTGAAGTAATGTTACTTTATACTTGATACTTGTGATCTATAATGTTTTGTTTTTAAAACTCAAGTTTTGATACTTGTGATCTATAATGTTTTGTTTTTATAACTCAAGTTTTGGATAGTTGAACTACATTTGGCATGTGAAGTAATGTTGTGTTATAATTTGTTTTGTTTTTAAAACTTAAGTTTTGGATGGTCAAGAACTACATTTGGCATGTGAAGTAATTTTGTGATCTATATTAATGTTTTTCTTTTGCAAAACTCAAGTTTTGGATGGTTGAACTACATTTGGCATGTGAAGTAATGTTGAGATCTATATTATTGTTTTGCTTTTGAACTAAATTTGGCATGTGAAGTAATGTTGTGTTATAATTTGTTTTGTTTTTAAAACTTATGTTTTGGATAGTTGAACTACATTTGGCATGTGAAGTAATACTGTGATCTATATTAATGTTTTGCTTTTGAACTACATTTGGCATGTGAAGTAATGTTGTGTTATAATTTGTTTTGTTTTTAAAACTTAAGTTTTGGATGGTTGAACTACATTTGGCATCTAAAGTAATTTTGTGATCTATAATTTAGATGTGTTGAAAACAATCATAAAATTTTAAAAATGCAATCTATAATGTATATATATCCAGTACGTGCAACATTTTTCATCAATGCATGCATAGAAAAGCTACTTTTAGTTAATTCCATTCTAGAACATATATATCCAGTACGTGCAAAATTTTTCATCAATGCACATAGAAAATCTATTTGAATAGTTAATTTATTTCTAGAACATATATATCCAGCACTTCAACATTTTTTATCAATGCCAATAGAATTTAGCTACTTTCAGTTAATTGCATTCTAGAACATATATATGTTCAGTATGTGAAACATTTTTCATCAATGCACATAGTAAAACTATTTGAACAATTAATTTCATTCTAGAACATATATATATCCAATGCGTGCAACATTTTTCACCAATGCACATGTAGAAAAGCTACTTTCAGTTAATTTCCTAGAACATGTATATATCCAGTACGTTCAACATTTTTCATCAATGCACATAGAAAAACTACTTTCAGTTAATTGCATTCTAGAACATATATATCCAGTACGTGCAACATTTTTCATCAATGCACATAGAAAAGCTACTTTTAGTGAACTTCATTCTAGAACACACACACACACACACATATATATCCAATACATGCAACATTTTAAATAAATGCATGTATAGAAAAGCTACTTTCATTTGATACTAGTGTGCATGTACCAAAACAATGTACACATGCAAACACTTGCACATATAACATAACAAGGCAACTCAATTTTTAGTTGAGTTTTGGAAGTTCTAAGACATGAATCCAAAGAGAAGAAATTTTTGGGCAGTTCAATAAAAAAAATTCCAATGGAATGCCATCTTCAATGATCCGTTCATGATTGGATTTTGACACTTTCCATTTCTTAAATTTTTTTTTTTCTTTGATTGAACCTCTATCAACTTTATGCGTGCTGCACACACCAAGTGACTATATTGACAACTTATGACATCAGGTTCATAGTTTTCAAAGTAAAAAAAATCCCCACTTTGATTAGTTTGTCTGAAAAAATAACCTTTTAGTATAATAGATCCTCTCTCATATGGAAACCCATGATCATTATTGTTTTCTAATAATTTCATTTTTCATTTAGTGCAACGCATCAAATAATACTTCACATTTTCATCATTGGAAGTTGGTGCAATCACAGCAAAAACATCTCTTGCAAAATAAAACAAACTTAACAAACTTATGTATTTAAATTTATTTATAGATCTCTATCATTTGAAAGAAATTCAAATGTTACCTTCTCTAACAAGATCAGAAACGTGATCACCATCAGATGATATTGTAGTCTCCACTGATTGCATTTCTTCAAACATTGTAATGTACATTTTCCCCTTTGTATTTAGCTGTGTATGTTTCAAATATTTTACATACATTTAATTTTCACAAATGTCATTGGATTCTGTGTTGTCTATGCAAACATGACAAAAACAAGAATATTTTATTTTATCCAATGAAAAAACATTTGTGGACAACTTTGTTTTAATTGAATGCAATTTTTGAGTCCCTTTTATTGTTTCAACTTCATTTCCAATTGCTATATCTACATCTTCGATCCCAATATGCCAAAAAAACCTATTTATGGAAAATTCAAAGAAGAATGTAAATATGATATCAAAATACCATCAAAGATAATCATTACATGATAAATGTACATTGATTAAAATTAGATATCCAATAGAAATTAAATTGAATGTACATTTGCACTTCCCTTGATCGGTTAGTCTCATGGCTTAGAGTAGCGATGCACCATTAAACAACTTCTTTAGCATCCACAAGTCAGTTTTCAGATGGGTTCATTTTATATCTTCGAAGTGCTCGTTTTATGCATGCCCCTGCACCATCAAGTTCTCCTTTTCCATGGCTAGTCTCAAAGAAATTCTAGCAATGTTTAATGCAGGTTTTCTTATGAAGACAACACAACCAAAAGAATGATCGTGAAGATTTGAATTGACCTTCTCATCCATCTGACCATATCCAATTTTCATTGAATTTTATTCCATGACTTTTCAAAGACTCATAAATCTTTCCAAAACAGTGTTGTACAAAATATGTATCGTGTGTATGATTGTCACTGATATAAAAGTGATATTCTTTAATAACATGTTGATTTTCACTGGTGCTTTCTATATGATCGACTTTTTGTTCAACATTTCTCTATAGAATATGAACGAGCATGGAGACTTGGTAAAAATGGCAGTATTAACTCTGAATTTATTTTTGTGGAACAAATGTGTAGTTTTCTGCAAAATCAATTATTGAAAAAATGTTCCCTGGTGGAAAAACTTCACGAGATTTTTGGAATTGCAAGTATTGCCATCGAGCTCTATGGGAATGCTTGGTGTATTTATAAATTTATGCCTCGAACTTTCTCAAAAAATCTATCACACAAATTTCTTCTTCTTGTAGTTCAATTATTTTAGCACTATTTTAACCTTGAATCAATGTATGGATATATTCATATCTCTTCCATTTCAGTTTCATGTTGGAAAATGATTGATCATTTATATCAATACGATATTTGTTTTGAAATTTAGTCAGATTTCCACAATCATCGCATTTTTTACCACCAACACATTTCTTTTGGTAAAATAATTCATGGCTTTTTCTTTCACATATAATTTGAGATATGAAATCACGGATAGTGGAAGGAGGGGGTGAATATCTCCAAAATTTTCTACCAAAATTAAGGAATGTGTCATAATATAACTCAAATTCCACATGATAATGACAACAAAAAGTGTCACGTACAGTGATAGGTTTTACATACCATGGTTTTTGTTGAACAAAAGAACTGATTGAGACATGAATTTCACGATTCTCTTCTTTGAACTTGTTGAACAACTCTATCTGAGTGGTTTCCAAGAATTGTGTTTCATGTTCTTCCTACTGATTTTGTGCTATTATTCTTCACATCACATCTCTTGCATTCGGTGAAACACGTGAATTTTTCTTCCAATATTCATATATTATTTTTTTAACATTTTCTCCAAGTCTATCTTTGTATGGTTACCTACAAATAGCTCTCCAAAAAGCGATTTCATCATTTACATCTATTTGCAACTGAAATTCCCGATGTTTGTGCAAAGTTTTTCGTGAGGTTCCTAATGCTTGTGCCATAGATTTTACCAAGTGATTCTCTTTAGTACTTGATGAAACCACTGCCATATGTATTTCTCTACATACAACTAAACCATTTTTCTGTCTAGATATTTTAATTGAATTTATAGCACTATTTATATTTTGTATCACATTTTTCCTTCATTTTTTTATCTTTTGTTGATTTTTGAATACCCAATAAAGTCGTAGCTTCTTTTAATTTCCTTAATGATAGTAGACCTTTCAACATTTGTGCTTGAACTATCACATTTTTCTTTATGAAGTACTTATCAAAAATGTGTTTAACACGATATCTTATAACATGGTCAGCTCTTTTATCTCCATATGTGTGAGTGTCAACATTTTCTAACATCTCATCATCGACATTGATTTCATCTGTACATATTCGAATGAATAGAAGATAATAAGTTTACATATTCAACAAATAACTAAATTAATAAATATGTATAATTTCAATAATACATGTATGTGTTCAACACACACACACACACACACACATATATATACATACCTTGTGATTCAATTTCTTCACTTGAATTTCTTTCAATATCTCTTTCACTTTCTCTTTCAAAATTTTGTATCTCATCATCAATGTTTTGAGGAATATCTCTCTCTATTTACATTGCAAAATATTTTTCAAATTAGTTCATCAAATAAAAATTAAGCTTCACATTTTAAACTAGGAAAATTTTAAATATCAAATTCATAATATTTACATTTATATACCTGTTTCAACTTCTAGTTGAGGTTAATTTTCCCTTTCAATATTTGAGAGTGCTTCTCTCTTTCTTTTACAAGATTCTCTCATCTCTTCTCTACATTCCTCAGGGTCTCTTTTTCGATCATATTTTCTCGTGCAATTCCTTCGATTTCCCATGATAATAGAGTATGAAGTTCAAAAAATTTCCTTCAAATATTTGGACAAAAACTCAATTAAAAAAACCATCACAAAAGATTTAATTTAAAAAAAAAACTCATTTTAAAATTTTGCAAAAAATACCTACCTCAATCCAAAACACTTACTTTAAAAAATCTGAGAAAAAAATGTATTATAAAAATGAAATGGAAGCTCAAAATATTTCCTTCCAAGTCCTGCAAAAAATTTTCATTTAAAAAGTTAGACAAAAAAACATTTAAAAAAATCATTATAAAAGATTTACTTCAACCCAAAACACATACTCTAAAAAAATGTCACTTCAAAAAATACCTCCAAAAAAAGTCCATTGAAAATTAATTCCAACTTCTTAAAAAATGGCACTTTAAAAAATACTTTTAAAAAGCCTCTAAAAAAATATCACTTTAAAAAATACCTCCAAAAATTGTCCTTTGAATATTGTGTCTAAAAAGAGTCCTTTCAAAATTAAGCCTAAAAATATTCCTTTGAAAATTAAGCCAAAAACCTCTAAAAACAATGAAAATTAAGCCCAAATCCATACCTTCAAAAAAAAATGAAGCCCAAAAAACATCCAAAAAATGCATCACATACCTCCAAGAAATGTCCTTAAACCCAAAACAATCCTTTGCAAAAATGTCCTTTGATTGTACCTCCAAGAAAATTCCTTAAACCCAAAAAAATCCTTTGCAAAAATGTCCTTTGAATGTACCTCCATGAAAATTCCTTAAACCCAAAAAAATTCTTTGCAAAATCAGACCAAGACCTTTGCAAAACAGACCAAATGTCCAAAAATATGTGAAAATAATGAATGCTTTCATGGCAATTTATATTGCTAGAAATTTTTTTTTGAAGGGGCTTCATGGTATTTTCCGGCCGACGCAAAGTTGGCTAAAAGTTCGGCCAAAATTTTATTTGGTTAGACTTGACTGGCCATCATCATAAAAATCAATTCGGTCGAACTAACATGTCTGCAATTACGTAAAGCCGAGCTCTGAATACATATCTTCAACTTTGGACTGATTAAACTCTGTGAAACGTTCTGAATTAACTGTCGGAACCAAGACAAGCATTTCTAGAATTCAATCTACTTTCAGGAAATATAACTTTTATGCAATTTCATAAATATTTACTAATTTTAATTAATTTTGTAATAAAGCGGATGCAAACAATTTCTGAAGGTCATTATGATTCAGTGAAATCATAATTATGTATCTTCCAAAATACACTATAAAAAAAATGAAAAAATTATGGTGCATTACATTGGTTCGTCTTCTGTATTGGCTATTTTTTAGATTTTTAGTTTATAACTTATATGTTAAGAAATGTCGTGTGTCGCGAAACATATTCAAAATATACAGTTTTTTCATATAGGACCAGTTCAAAAAAATCTAGTAATTATGATGTGCATCAGTTGGCTTTGTAAATATAATGAAACCGAAGTAGACTCTGTCTATGTTGTTGTAACACATTTTGTTTCTCAAAAACACAAAGTTTCAAAGAATACAACAGTGCGTATTAACATGAATTGTTATGAATCCCTTGATTGTTAAAAAACACACACTAAAAGAAACACTAAGTTGACATATCAAATGTGTATAAAAAAATTCCAAAAAATAAGTAATAGAAAGCTAATAAAATTTTTGACAACTTTTATTTTTATCGTAAAATAAAATTCTAAACAAAAAATTTGTTTTGGCTTGCAGAAAGTTGAAGAACAGAAAAAATGAAATTTTTTTCTCAAAAAAGGGCAAAAAGTGTAACCCAACTTCAATAAAAAAATATCTTTTGTGTTCTTATAAAATTGTTCATGTGTTTTTTATTTTGAAAAGAGTGTTTCAATTCTAAATATTATTCTTTTTTTTTCAATTTTTAATTTCATTAATATTATGGTTTATTACGAGTAAATACATTATGAAGTAGGATTTGAATTTAGATGAGAAAGATAACTCCCTTCACAATCACTAGGTTATATTCAATTTATTTTATTGTAATTATAAACATTAAATTTATAAATCGATCTTATGCATTTTTTTAATTTCATTTTTGTAAATTGAAATATTGTATTAAAAAGAATATAGGATAGAAAATTAGATCAAAATATAAGGGCATTAAATTGTAATTTATAGAACTTGTTTGAGACATTAAATAATTTATTTTGTGGGGAGATAGAGGGAAATTTACAAATAAAGTCTCTAATTCCTCAAGGATATTAAACACATTGAGATTATTTCAATAAAGTGAAAATCACCACAATAAAAATTTATATGAAGAAGTTATGCCTCCGATGAGTTCACCTATCTTATTTACCACTATGATGATGAATTGATGCCACATCCACTTCCATTACTCACACATGTGGAGTTAGTAATTTGTGGAATTTCAAGAATATTTTAGAGGATCCAAAATCCTAACCCCATTCTAGAGTTGAGGCATGCAAAAACATTAAATTTAACCCCATATTACTATTATACTATGTTAAATATCAGACCACTAGGATAGGAAGGGACTTCATTATTGTTGTATTTGAGTATTATTCAATAAATAATTGAGAGTGGGATATTCAAGCAAAATGGAGGAAATAAAAGATCAACTAGTAGCCATACTAGCTATATTATCCATGAAAACTCCATGGTGAGTGTACTTTATTTTTATTTGAATTTCACAATTTTCATTGACTGAAATCCATGGAGAGTTCACTTCACTAATATTCTAGTGCCATTCCCAAACATGATGGGAAGGTCACATGGAGGAATTTGGGCTAGAGGGATGATCACTAATAAGTATTTGGGATTTTTTTAAAAACATCATTAAGTGTGCATTAAGTCTCAACTCTACCTCATTAAGTGTTAAAAACAACAACATATCCATTAACATTACTTTCGATAGATGCAAGGGAAAAGTATGCAAGTGTATGCCACCACATTTAGAAAACCATCCATTATTCTGGGTATATATCCCATGAAGATAGATCTACTCCTCAATTATATGAGAGGTCTACATAGTCATTTAAGAAGGTAACTTATGCTCTTTAAACCTAGGATAATTGATGAGGTCTATGTGCAAAAAAAGTATCTAGAGTCTATTAGTAAGAATATAAGACAACAAAGTGGTTTTAGGTAGAAAGAAGACTAAGATACTTTGAAGGAGGGAAAGAAGAGTGGGAATAGGAGGACAAGAAGACAATAATTACTTCATGTTAGTGTAAGGATGCAATAAGCTACCCATTGTAATATTGTTGGTGACACCAAATATTAGTGTTGTAAGCTACATCCAAATATGAATCCAAAGAACTACAAGAAGGATGCCAAGAACAAGAACATATTATCCATGGAATTATGCACAAAGTAGAGAGAAACTTAGATACATATTAAAAAAAATTCTACTCTACGATATAGAAGGAGGTGCACCATGGTATTCTAACCCAAGGAAGAGAAAGACATCACTAAAATAAGATCTTGTTGTCGTTACAACAACGATGGTCCTCCAAAATATTTCCGTCATTCAACTTTGGATTCTAGTTATGTTGACATGACCTATCGCTCTAATTTATATTATGTTGTCTTATCATTTTTTAATGTTTCCCCAAGTGACAACTATCCTTCCAAATCTCTAAGTGTTTCTTCTTCTCCTTGGTCAAAGTTTCCTAAGTGTCGCTTTCTTATCTTGGGAAGTGTCATGCCACTTTTCTAAAGATGGAAAAAGCACTGGATTTTATTTGACTTAGCCAGGTTTTCATCAGTTGACATGCACACCACAAAAATAAAGAAAGAAAACTTTTCTTCCTTAATGGGGGTGCACTTTCCAATGTTAATGACTACACATGCATTGTCGAAGAAAAATACGCCCTCTTGAGCCAGATCACACTTCTTCCTCACAATTGAGTGAAATCCTTGTTCATAGTGTTGGGTGTGTGTTATATTATTCCCATGGCTAGTCCCATGTTCTATGTGTTGTGTCAGACGCAAAAAGCCCCCCTGTTGGGGATGGGGTCTGGGGCAGCACCCTTGGAATTGTTATTTTTTTGCGGACCCAGTAATAGTTCAGAAGATCCAAAGATAGTGAGCTGACCTATCCATGGTTTTTTGCATGGGTTTTTCACGTGGTTTTGGGCATGCTGGCTTTTTTCCCATGGTATTCTGTAGATCTGGTTAAGGTAATTACAGTGATGTTCTAATCCAAGGTTAGTGGATTGGTGTTTATGAATGCTTCTTCATGTATATATATGTATTTTAAGATTCAAAGGAATATAATGAAATATAAATTTGGTAGTCTCGATGTTCGAATCTAGGGGAAAATATTCGTTTATATTAGGTTTATGTTCTCGCCGTAGTTATTTTTTCTTTTTTAAGAATTTGTTTGCAGGTAATTTTTGTATAGGGTAAAAACCTACATTTTTTATAAGATATTTTCAGCCTCAAGGGGACACCTTTGATGCTAAGGGGTTTTTCTTGGGCCTGTGGTAGACCCTATTCGGCGGGACATTTATAGGATCGATTCTTGTGGTGAAAGGAGATGGTGAACAGTGGAAATATAGAGATTTCAAAATTCAATGGACACAGTTTGGAGTTGTGGAAGCTCAAGTTGGAGGATACGTTGGTGGATAAATATCAGTGGATCATGGTAGATCCAGGTACTAAAACAATGATAATATCTATAGAAATATTGGATCAGAAGAAAAATAGTGCAATGCGATTATGTATCTCAAATTCAGTATTGTTGAATGTATCATGGGAAGCTATGATTAAGAATTTTTGCGTCAAGTTAGTGATTTTGTACCAATATAAGTCTCTGGTTAACAAAATATTCTAGCAGAAAAAGTTGTATAAACTGAGGATGAAGGATGGAGACTTGGTGACAGAGCATTTGAATGACTTTAATATAGTGGTAAGCCAGCTATTATTTCTTGATATAAAAATTTTAGATAAAGATAATTGCATCATTTTTATATGTTCTCTATAAGATTGATGGGAAATTTTGGTTATTGCAATAGGTAGCAATACAAATACCTTGAATTTTGGTGAAATAGTCTCATCCTTTCCGTTGGAGGAGATGAGACAAACAAAATATGGAGAGCTAGAATGGAGATGAATTGTCTATATGAGGACGATCCCATAACTTAAATAAAAATAATTCCTCAAGTGGGAGATTCAAATCTAGAGGGAGATCTAAATCTCCAAGAAAACCTATAAAGGTGTGATGGAAATGTGGAAATGAAGGGAACTACAAAAATGGTTCTAGATATAAAGCTACTAAGAAAGGAAAGGGATTTGATGTTGCTCCTTCTCTGGAGGAGAAAAACACCTCAAATGAAGGTGGGGATGTTTACTTGGCTTCTTCTTCAAGAACACATGTATATCGTGAGGCAGGGTTGACTGACTTAGGTGCATCCTTTCACTTCAATCCCCATAGGGAGTGGTTATGCAAGGACGAGAAATACGATGTTAGTGATTTCTTCTTACGGCATGAGAGTAATGCCAAAATCATTGGACGTGGAAAATTCAAGTTGAGGTTGCAAGGTGGAAGGATCATAACACTTCCTTGTGTTCTACATATTCTTACATTCGCTAAAAATTTGATTTTTGTAAGAAAGATGGATGATGAATGTGTAAAAATATTGTTTGATAAAGATACATGCAAGATTGTTCATGGGGCACTCGTATTGATGTGGGGAGTTCAGATTGGAAATTTGTACAAGCTTCTGGGTAGCATTGTTATTGATGGGTGTAACAGTTTTGTGGTTCCTAAAAGTGGTGTAGAAAACCTAGTGGTCTTTGGAGAAAATACCATGCTATGGAATCAAAGGCTTGGAAAAATTGGAGAGAAGTTCCTTTAAATACTCCATGGTAATGGTATGGTATAAGGTATGTCTAATTTCTCTCTATATTTCAATTTATGTGAACATTGTGTATATGGGAAGACAAATCGGGGGATTTTCCCCTCTGGTCCTAAGAGGGCGAAAGGGATATTAGAGGTTGTGCACAATGATGTGCTTGGACCCGTGTTGGTTCCATCATTGGGTAATTCAATGAATCATGTCTCATTTATGTATGGATTCTCAAGGAATACATGGATATATTTCCTCATGAAGAAATCTTAAGTCTTCGATAGGTTTAAAGAGTTTAAGGCTCTAGTGGAAAATCATATAGAGAAGAATATTAAGGTGTCGAGGACATATAATGGTGAAGATTTCTCCAAGAATGAATTTGAAGAGTTTTGTAAGAAGTATGGTATGGAATGACAGAGGACTACTCCATACACACCTAAAAAATATGGACTTGCAAAAATAATGAACAAGATGTTGGTGGAAAAGGAAAGAAGCATGCTTAGTGGTGTTAGGTTAGGAAAGGAATTCTGGGCAGAGGCAGTAGATATTGCAAGTTACCTAGTTAACATATCACCTCCACCAACATTGGAGGATAAGATTCCATATGAATTATATACTAGTAAGAAACCCACTCTTTCACATCTAAGGGTATTTGGATGTGATGCATATGCACGCATTCCAAAGGAGAAAAGAACCAAGTTGGATAGTAAATTTGAAAGGTGAATTTTTATTGGATGTAAGGATGGTTTAAACATTTATAAGATTTGGAACCCAAAAATAAGGAAGGTTTGTAAAATTGAGATGTGGTGTTTAGAGAGGTGAAGGATGTTATTAAACAAGAAGTCCTACCAAAGGAGCCTAAAAATATAGAGTTTGAACTGAAAGGGGAAGAATTAGACACTACAACAATGAGTGTGAAATTTGTAACAAAAAAAAAAAAAAAAAAATATTATTATTATTGTGCCCTTACATTATTATTGTTAGGTCGGCTAGGATTACATTGTGGCCCCACTAGGATTACATTGTGGCCCCATGGACTCCTATATATAGAGACGAGGTTTTGTCATTTGTATCATCCAATAATTGTTCATTCATGTAATTTATTGGAGGTTTCCCCCTCGAAGTGGCTTATTTCTAAGGCGTTGATATCTCTTTTATTCTATTTTTGGAGTTGGTTTCACAACATTTGCTATCAAAGCTTTGGATTCTAGGATTTCGTTGCTCCTAATAGGTCAGCGTGGAAT